>OX103979.1:51930413-51965873 GCA_944470395.2 Schistosoma turkestanicum
CTCGTCAATGACTTCATGGATTTCTGCCATGTTTTGGTTTGGCCGCCCCTAACTTTCTTCCAACCTATTCCTACACTACAAAACAAAGCTCGACGAGGCAGTCGGTGGTTGGGCATACGCAACACATGTTCCAACCACCTCAACTGATGAAGTTTCACCACTTCATCGATTGATCTGCCATTCTTACCTAGTACCCGTTTCCTAATAACAGCGTTGCTCATTCGGGTGTCCCACGATATACGAGCAATGCTTCGAAGACACCTATGATCGAAAACCACTAACCGACGAGTATCTTCTACTCTCATTGGCCATGTTTCACAGCCATAAAGTAAGACGGAGCGAACTACTGCGCAGTACACTCGTCCTTTAGTCAGAAAACGGACATCTCGCCTACGTCATAAGTGACGCAAGTTGGCAAATTCCAATCGAGCCTTCTGTATCGGTCACACACCAGGCCATCTGCACTGATGAGACTCCCGAGATAAAGGAAGCGGTCTGCACGCTCCACTAATTCACTCCCTATCACTAGTTCAGGTGCCGATGCAACCCAATCCTGAGGCAACATTTTGCATTTCGAGGGGGAAAACCGCATTCCGAACATGCTTGAATTGTTGCTTAGGGTAGTCAGAAGACTCTGCATTTTGTCAGCGTCTTCACCAAGTAGGACTATGTCATCGGCATATTCTAAGTCAATATGCGAGCCACCTGGTAAAAAGTCTACTCCTGGAAATGCAGACGAGGATAAGGTTATTTCTAGGAGCATGTCTATGATAAAATTAAACAAGAATGGAGAAAGTGGACATCCCTGACGGACACCACTTGAAGTGTGGAATTCCGGTGACAGTTCGCCATAAGCTCTCACTCGACCAATGGTGTTCGAGTAGAGAGCTTGTATAAGGTTAATGTACTTCTCTGGTACACCTTTCAATGACAGACACTGCCACAGAACCTCACGATCCACTGAGTCGAATGCCGCCTTAAGGTCCAGGAACACGACTGACGTCGGACGTCTAAATGTGTGTCTGTGTTCCAGGACCTGTCGTAGTGTGAAGATGTGGTCTATACAACCACGTCCAGGTCGAAAACCAGCCTGGTTTTCTCGAGTCTGCTCTTCACGAGCTTTCTTTAAGCGCCGAAGTATTATTGAGTCCAAAATTTTAGATACTATATTAGTTAGACTTATTCCCCTGTGATTGTCACAAGAAGACTTTTGTCCTTTCTTATAGATTGGGACAATCAGTGATTGAGACCAGTCGGATGGGATTAGGTCCAGTTCCCGGATTCTACCTAAGATCTCAGTCAATCTAGCTGCTAAAACTGAACCACCATCTCTAAATATCTCAGGGGTCAGTCTATCAGGACCTGCAGCTCGTCCTCGTTTCAGATTTCCTAACGCTTTTTCAACTTCATTAAGACTAGGGGCACTTAGGTCGATTTGCCATTCAGGATGGCTGGAGATCGTGGGTAACCGAAGAGTGGCTCGAGGCCAGTCGAACTGATCCCTAAAGTGTTCTGCCCCTCGATCCAGTCTCCTGGATTGAGAATAAATAATGGTCCCATCCTTTTCCGAAACAGTCTCACTAACAGAAGGATTCCTAATACCAGTTTCCTTGATAAGTCGGAAAAGTTGTCTACTGTTGCCGATCGCCGCTGCCTTTTCCATCGCTTTTGCTTTCGCCACCCACCACTGTTCGCGATCGTTACGTAGGCTTTTTATAAGTCTGCGCCTAAGTTGACTTCGTTCTTCATCATGTTCAGAGCAGGTGGGATGAGTTTTCGGGCATCCATCAGATCGGTGGATTCTACTGAGATCCACGATTTCATTCTAGCCTTGTGGTCAACCTTACTAGCAGATATCACTGCTGTTTCCACAGCCTTTTTGATATCATACCAACCTGCTTCTGGATGGGAATCGCTTGCATGGTTGCTTAACTCTCTTTCTAGTTGCTCCTGAAATATTTTCTTGGTTTGATTATCATTAAGTAAAACCCTAAGAGGCTTTCTTACGGTGTCTTTCCTACGCCCAGTAAGCTTCAAACAAATACGCGCTCGCACTAGGGCATGATCTGAATCTAAACATGTGCCCCAGAACGAGCGACAGTCCTCTATCGAACCCCTCCGTCGGTGGCTGATGGCGATGTGATCTAGTTGAGTCCAACGTTGAGACGACTTTGAGGGTCGCCAGGTCAACAGATGCTTTTCCTGATGCCTAAAGTTGGTGTTCGCTAAGAATAGGCGGTTATCTGAGCATAGTTGCAACAGATGGTCGCCATTGTCTGTTCTCTCAGTCGCTACACCATAACATCCACCAAGATGTCTTTCCTTTTCACCTAGTCTACCTACTTGTGCATTGAAGTCACCAGCCATTATAACTATATCAGAGCGCCTAACTTTTTGTAGGAGTTCCGAAAGCTTTCTGTAAAACTGATCCTTAACCTCGTCTGAACTGCATTCAGTGTGGGCATAGGCAGATACGACGAAGAGGCAACGGCGAGCGTCCCTATCTTTCCGAGTCCTTACTGTCCCGTTTAGTCGGACAGCGCACAATCGACTATCTACTGGGATCCAGTCAAGGAGAGATTGTTCTGCCCTACGACTCAATGCTATGCCTACGCCAGCAAGACCCCTGGAAGCAGCATCAGTGCTACCGGATACACGAAGAGTAAATCGAGCTGCTTCTTTATTTTGACATGGTGTGGCCAAGTGTATGACGTGACTCGGATCCTGTATGCGCGTTTCCGAGACGCAGCATACATCGATGGCACGAGATTCTAAAGTCCTAGCTAATGATGCCTGTTGCCCTATTTGACACAATGTCCGTACATTAAATGCTCCAACATGTAGTCTAGAGCGAGGTTTAAGGTGACCAGGAACGACGTTTCGCGAACTCGTATCGTCTGCATTAGCTGTGCATTGTGATGAATGAATGTGAGAAGAGTTAGTTGTGGAGATAAGAGAGGTACTAAGGGGTGTAGGAAGGATTTGATTATGACCGATTTGGTATCGCGTGCTGTTACGGGTATGAGGGTGGTTGTCATTTGCCGACTGCCCACACCGTGGAAGGTTGTTTCTTGAGGGACCTGAAAAGGAAGATAGATTAGTGTTGGTGGGTGACCGCAGAGCCCAAGGGACAACTGCTTGAGGCCGGTCACACACGGCCTTTTTATGAAATGTTTTTTGAGGATTAGCTCCGTTCTTAAAGGCCCTTAGTGGGCACCCTTACCCAAGGAGACGGAAATCCGTGAGGTAGGGGAGGTGTGACATTTTTAGGGCCGACCTTTTCTAACCCTTCCTTCCTTGTGAGAAGGCAGCATCGCTGCAGATGCTGGTTGTCCGAGGGAAACACCTTACTGCTGTCACACCCCTCTGAAGTCAGCAGTACGACTTCGCCCTCAGACCTTGGGTAGCTGCTTTTAGTCTCATCGTTCTCCAATCGACCTGTCTGGCATGGTAGAACCTTGAGGAACATATGTTCCAGCCAGTATAGCTCGGCTGGGTCATCACGATAGGCAAGCCTGACCACCACGTCAAGGTAGCAGCTACGGTCGGGAACTTTTAATGTACGGACATTGCGTCAAATAGGGCAACAAGCTTCCCTAGCTAGAACATTAGAATCTCGCTCAATCGATGTATGCAGTATCTCGGAAACGCGCATACAGGATCCTAGTAAAATCACTAATCCGATTTTCCCATATCAAAATAAAGAAGCAGCCCCATTTACTCTTCATGTATCCGGTAGCCCTGATGCTGCTTCCCGAGGTCTCGCTGGTGTATGTATAGCATTGAGTCGTAGGGCAGAACAAGCGCTCCCAGACTAGATCCCAGTAGATAGTCGCTTGTGCGCTGTGCGACTGAACGGGACAGTAAGGACTCAGAATGATAGCGACACCCGTCATTGCCTCTTCGTCGTATCTGCCTATGCCCTCACTGACTGCAGTTCAGACGGGGTGAAAGATGAATTTTATAGAAAGCTTTCGGACGTCCTCCAAAAAGTTAGGCGCTCTGATGTAGTAATAATGGCTGGTGACTTTAATGCTCAAGTACGTAGACCAAGTGAGCAGGAGAGACACCTGGGTGGATCTTATGGTGTCGCCGCCTATTCCTAGCAAACACTAACTTTAGGCATAAGGAAAAGCATCTGTTGACCTGGCGACCCCCGAAATCGTCTCAACGTTGGACCCAACTAGATCACATTGCCATCAGCCACAGACGGAGGGGTTCGATAGAGGACTGTCGCTCGTTCTGGGGCACATGTTTAGATTCAGATCATGCCCTAGTGCGAACGCGTATTTGTGTGAAGCTTACAGGGCGTAAGAAAGCCTCTTAGGTTTTTACCTAATGATAATAAAGCTGAGAATATATTTCAGGAGCAACTAAAAAAACAGTTGGGCGACCATGCAAGTGATTTCCATCTGGAGGCAGCTTGGAGTGATATTAAGAAGGCTATGGAAACAGCAGTGATATCTTCTAGTAAGGTAAACGATAAGGTTAGGGAGAAGCCGTTGATCTCGGTTGCATCCACCGGACTGATAGATGCTCGAAAACTCATCCCACCTGACTCTGAACATGATGAAGAAGGAAGTCAGCTTAAGTGCAGGCTGATAAATAGCCTACGTAACGACCGTGAACAGTGGTGGGTGGCGAGAGCAAAAGCGATGGAAAAGGCAGCGGCGACAGGCAACAACAGACAGTTGTACCGACTTATCAAGAAAACTGGTATTAAGAATCCTTCCGTAAGTAAGACTATCTCAGAAAGTCAGTCAGTCAGTCAGTTGCAACGTAGAACTTTGTACATAAGTACATCAGTTCATGTTGCCATACCACATCAGCACAGAGATATAATTGTCAATTCAAATCCAATAGTAGAAGAGGTAGTAAAGGTATTAGAAGTAATCGGAGAGGTTAGAATTAGAAGATATTATTCACGAAGTATGATTCAGAAAGGAAAGTTTGGAAAGTAAAAACTAGAGGGGTTGAAGAATCCAGAAGATTAGGATTTGAGAGAACACAAAGAATAAATGCACCTGCGCCATTGCAAACGGTTTTGAGCCATGTCATTTAGGGTATCTAACCATCGATTATTATCATCTCACGGACCCCAACCAGGTAGTCGACAATTACCGACATGGCTAAGTCCACTCGTCAATGACTTCATGGATTTCTGCCATGTTTTGGTTTGGCCGCCCCTAGCTTTCTTCCAACCTATTCCTACACTGCAAAACAAGGCTCGACGAGGCAGTCGGTGGTTGGGCATACGCAACACATGTCAACCACCTCAACTGATGAAGTTTCACCACTTCATCTATTGATCTGCCATTCTTACCTAGTACCCGTTTCCTAATAACAGCGTTGCTCACTCGGGTGTCCCACGATATACGAGCAATGCTTCGAAGACACCTATGATCGAAAACCAATAACCGACGAGTATCTTCTACTCTCATTGGCCATGTTTCACAGCCATAAAGTAAGACGGAGCGAACTACTGCGCAGTACACTCGTCCTTTAGTCAGCAAACGGACATCTCGCCTACGTCATAAGTGACGCAAGTTGGCAAAAGCCAATCGAGCCTTCTGTATCCGTGCCGAGATTTCGTCAGTCACCAGGCCATCTGCACTGATGAGACTCCCAAGATAAGTGAAGCGGTCTACACGTTCGACCACTTCACTCCCTATCACTAGTTCAGGTGCCGATGCAACCCAATCTTGAAGCAACATTTTGCATTTCGAGGGGGAAAACCGCATTCCGAACATGCTTGAATTGTTGCTTAGGGTAGTCAGAAACTCTCTCAGAAAAGGATGGGACTGTTATTTATTCACAATCCAGGAGATTTGATCGATGGGCAGAACACTTTAGGGATCAGTTCAACTGGCCTTAAGCCACACCTCGGTTACTCACGACCTCCAGTCAATTTGAGTACCAAATCGACGTAAGCCCTCCAATGATTGATGAAGTTGAAAAAGCTATAGGAAATCTGAAGCGAGGGAGAATAGCAGGTCTTGACAGGCTTACTCCTGAGACTTTTAAGGATGGTGGTCCAGTTTTAGCGGTTACATTGACTCAGATCTTAGGTAAAATCTGGGAACTGGACACAATTCCATCCGACTGGTCTCAATCGCTGATTGTCTCAATTCATAAGAAAGGACAAAAGTATTCTTGTGACAATCGCACAGGAGTCAGTTTAACTCATGTAGTGTATTGATTATCCTTAGACGCTTGACTAGAGCTCGTGAAGAGCAGACTCGAGAAAACCAATCTTGTTCTCAGACATGGACGTGGCTATATAGACCACATCTTCACACTACGGCATGTCATGGAACACAGACACATTGTTTCACTGGCCCTTAAAGCGGGATTTAACTGTGTTGATTGTGAGATTCTATGGCAGTGACTTTCATTAAATTATGCACCAGTCAAGTACGTCATCTTGTTTAACTTTGTCGTAGATATGCTCCTAGATATAAACATATCCTCGTCAGATTTTCCAGGGTTTGGCCTTCTACCAGGAAAATCGCTTACTGACCTAGAATATGCCGATGACGTAGTTCTATTCGGTGAAGACGCTGACAAAATACAGTCTTCTGACTAGCCTAAGCAACAATGCAAGCATGTTCGGGATGCGGTTTTCCCCCTTGAAATGCAAAATATTGCTTCAAGACTGGGTTGCGTCGGCACCTGAACTAGTCAGTCAGATGCAACGTAGAACTTCTTACGTAAGTACATCAGTTCATGTTGCCATACCACATCAGCACAGAGATATAATTGTCAATTCAAATCCAATAGTAGAAGAGGTAGTAAAGGTATTAGAAGTAATCGGAGAGGTTAGAATTAGAAGATATTATTCACGAAGTATGATTCAATGAGATAAGTTTAGAAAGTAAAAACTAGAGGTGTTGAAGAACCCAGAAGATTAGGATTTGAGAGAACACAAAGAATAAGTGCACCTGCGCCATTGCAAACGGTTTTGAGCCATGTCATTTAGGGTATCTAACCATCGATTATTATCATCTCGCGGACCCCAACCAGGTAGTCGAACCTGAACTAGTGCTAAGAGTGATGTAGTGGTGTGGTGCTGTGGTGCGAACTACTTATAAGTAGTATACAACGTGAGTGTCAACGTAAAGTCTGGTAGCCTAATATGGTGGGAAGATCAAGAAAGGAAGAGTTAGAAAACAATGGAATTTGTATGAAACGCATGAATAGTGACAATGGATTGATGTTTGGCAACAGGAACAGTCCAGTTCCATAGGATGAACTGATCTTTTGCAAATGAACGATTTACGATATGGTTTTCCGATTTTACTGAGTAACTCTGTAATTTTCGTTAAATACAATTCGGTTGCCCCCACCTGTGTTCTCATTCACTACAGTGGAGCGTGTAGACCGCTTCACGTATCTGATGGCCTGCTTACTGACGAAGTCTCAGCATGGATACAGGAGGCTCGATTGGCTTTTGCCAACCTGCGTCACTTATAGTGCAGGCGAGCTATCCACTAGCTAACCAAATGACGAGTGTACTGCGCGGCATTTCGCTCTGTCCTACTGTACAGACGTGAAACATGGTTGGTAAGGGTAGAGGACATTCGTAGGTTACTAATCTTCGATCATGGATGTCTCCGAAGCATTGCTCGTGTATCGTGGGACAAACGAGTGAGCAATGCTGTCGTTAGGAAACGAGTTCTAGGTAGGGATAGCGGATCAATAGATGAAGTGGTGAAACTTCATCAGTTGAGGTGGTTGGGACATGTGTTACGAATGCCTAACCACCAACAGCCTCGACGAGCCATATTTTGCAGTGTAGGAGTAGGTTGGAAGAAAGCTAGGGGCGGCCGGACCAAAACATGACAGAAATCCATGGAGTCACTGACAAGTGGACTGAGTCATGTTGGTAGATGTAGGCTACGTGGTTGGGGTCCGCGAGATGATATTCACCGATGGTTAGAGACCTTCAACGACAAGGCCCAGAATCGTTTGCCATGGCTTAGGTGCATCCACTATTTGTGTTCTCTCGAATTCTAACCTTCTGAATTCCTCGTAATCTCTGTCTTTCTCCTTACAAATTAATCTCACTGAATATTACTTATCGAATCATATCTTCGCTCCCTAATCTTCTCCATTACTGCTAATACTTCTAGAATCGCTATCACTCTTGAATTTGAACTGACAGTTGCGTCTCTGTGCTGATGTTGTATGGCAACCTGAACTGATGTACTCACATACGAAGTTCTGCGTTGTATCTGTCTGATACTAAAATACGGAATTACACATTTAATAAAGAATTTCACAACTTTAAAGCTTCAGCTTTACGTAAAATGCTTTGATTATTTTTATTTTTTGTTTACCATTTTAGGTGTTGAATAAAGAACAGCGGCGGCTGCTTTCCAAACAATTTCGCATACAGAAAAGATTAGAGGTTTGTTATAACGTTTTACTTTCTATTGCCATAGGTAAAAAAGCTTGAGGCATCTCGTGGTACTAAGGAAAATCCTATAGCATGTGTTCTGATCCCCTTATCGTCCTCAGTACCTACACACTTAGCCCAACTTTTATTTCAAACATGTGAACCAAATATCGAGGTTATAAGAAAGCCGGAATACTGTTTACAAAATGTAGTCACCATTCACTCTCAAACTCTGAATAAATACTTCAGCCTTATTTGTGCTTACAGTGATGATCTATTTGGTTGTCTTGACCTCGCAAATTTCGCAGACTGGCTAATTCTTTTGGTTCCAAGTAATCCTTCGGAGATTCCTGATTCTGCCCATGAACTACTCGTTGCTATATATGCCCAAGGTTTTACAAATGCTTCCTATGCGGTTCTTTCATCTAGTTCAAATTTCAAAGAGTTAAAGAAGATTTTGGAGGTAATTTGGTTGCTCTAATGTTTGTTCTTAAAATATTACGTTTTAAATTTGCCATTTTAAACGAAGTTTATGCTATTTTGTGCTGAATGTAGAGTTTTGTTGTTTAATAGAAACAGGTAGTCTTCATTGTTATACATTAATTACAATTACTATAGTAATGCACAAGTGCGTATACAAGATAGCAAACTATACTGTTGCTTACGCTAACTGAACCCATGACCAGATTGCAGTTAAGATTTTAGACTGATTTTTTCAAGTAATGACATAGGCTATCACCCGCTCTTTTTAAAGTTTATACAGCTATATTCTGTGAAAACTACACAATTCCGTTTCTGTGCGGAGGAGAAATAATCTAAACAGTACTTTTGATGAAAACTGTGTACGTGGATTCAAGCTATGTTGAATTCCTGCGAATAATATGTTTAACGTTTTGGACATTGTATACGTGAAAATGAACCCGGTAATTTTGCATATTAAAGAGCCATCTTTGGCTTCATCTAGTAATTTGACTTCAACAGTTTGGCGTTCCTGAATCCTCACGTCATTTTATAATACCAAAGTATATGTTGTCTATTTTGATTAAAAGTGTAGGTTTCCAACCCCCGAATCGATGATTCATCAGCTAAATTCAAGCAGCAATGCTCTAAACCTCCTACGGCATATTGCCTCAACCAATCCGTCAAGTTTTCATGTTAAGGCGAAAAATACAAAATTGGCTGGACAATCTACAGTGGCACATACTGGAGCACGCTACCGAACACGTTTACTTGTTGATTCTATTGACCTAATCTCTGAGAATGGTAAGCTTTTTTCAATAGTAAATTAGTTTCTACTTGCAGTTCGTCAGGTGTTTGTCCTACAAACCATGTACAGTATAATTTGTTTGGTCATTTGTGTATTTCTAACTTATATTTTTAAAGAGCTTTTTAACTACAATTCCTTTAGAAAGCTATAAAATCAGACATAATCTCTCTAAGACATCGTCCGTCATTCCCAATGTTCCCAACTTATCTGATTAGTCACATTTACCCAGTAAGCGATTTGGTTTGTTAATAGTTTATGATGTTTCCAACCTTTGATGCCGTTCAACCTCAAGATCTACCATATTTTTTAATGTATTTTGAGATTATATTTTGGAAAGAATAAGATTATTCAAATACCTGATATAATTAACAATTCATCACTTATAGTTGTCTTAATAATAACAATTATTTTCCACCAAACTCTAAAGTAGACCAGCGGATTACTCAGCTTGTACGAAAGCTTCATAGAATAAACAGTATTTTAAGTAAATAAATGGAGATGAATTGTATTCTTAATCTTGCACTATATTATATATATGTATGAATTCATCTTAACTCCTACAAAATATAGATGCGCATGATGATATCTCAAAATCCGAGGTAACAGTTTGTCTTCGTGGTCGCTTGCATGGAGCACCACTGTTTTTGTTCGAGGAGTTAGAGCAAAATGGTTCCGTACCTGTTGGTCCTCGTGTACATTTGACTGGTTGGGGTGATTTCCCTTTGATGGAGGCTAAATGGATCGATAACGATAACTCGCAAAAAACGTGGAAGACATCAGATCTTAACGTTTTTAAAAATTTATTAACAAAACGCTTACCTCAATCTTCGTCAGTCAATCTCCCAAATGGTAAGTTTTAAGGTATGTTGTTTGTTAAACGTGTTTTGTTTAAATAACTGCTCTTTTTTCTGAATTAAGTAGTTTGTTTACGTTAAGTTATTTCATGAGCAAGCACTGATACTAATTTTTAAACTTTAAAACGAATTTCTCCAATCTAGTGTATTAATACTACTGTAGCCAGAACACCAGAAAGTTAGCTGGGTACGTAATTGATGTATTTTAGGCCCTCAACCAACGTGAATATGTATTTAAAGTGTTATAGAACAAAACGGACATAACGAAAGAATTTTCTAAAATAAAATTGATCCATACGTTTATAGTTGATTTATCCTTTATTTATCGTTTACGACCAGTAAAAATAGCAATAATAAATGTTTCAAAAGCTGTGTAGAAGAAATACCATAAACCACTTGTTTGATAGGTACACATAAAATCCATACTAGACAAATTCGTCCAAAAATACTTGCATGAGCTTTATATTTTTCTTTTCACTACTTTCTTCTTAAGTGACAAAGGTACTTCAGTTATGTGTTCGTCCAGAAAAACTGTATTTCCTCTTTAGAGTGTTCTGTTCTGTTAACATACGTACTTATTCTTACTAGTTGTTAGTGTTTCCAAACTGGACGTTACTAGAAAAAAGTTAGACTTACTTCACTTGAGTTGTAGGTCTCTAGTTCCCCAGATTTGATAATATGTTACATACCACACATGCCGTTTTACACCACATTTTACCTAGTCATTAGATTTTCCAATATTACATTGTAGCTCCATTTTTCTTCAAGCCAATCACATCCCTTACCCTCTCATTAATAACATTTATTTTAGAGAATGAAAATTGTGAAGATGATTCCCTGTCAGATAAAATGTCGATTGACTCACACCAGTCAATAAATAAAAACGATTGGGATGCAGTGGAACAGACTTCTGAACATTTAGAATCTGAGTTATCTGACGATTTTACTGAAGAATGCGGATCGATAGCTAGTCACACTGCCCATACAATGGCAGCCAGCGCTACTTCTGCGTTTTCATCTGCTCAGTTAGCCAAATTCCGGGCTGCCAGAATGGAAGAAATGTTCCCAGATGAGGTACACAGTTTTCCTATTCCTAAACTGATCTAGTCCTGGAACTGAAAAATCGTATCAATTTTCCTGGTCGGTCGCTTTTAGTAACATGCTCGATATCACATATTGTTGACACTTAAAATAAATAGTTTATGCACATCATGTTCGACTGTTAGCAGTTTAAACCTGTTGTTACTACCTCTTCTCAGTGGTAGGCTACGTGTTTCTATCTCAGGGTTTAGGCTACATATTTAGCGCGATTGTTGAAAATGCAACCAAATGTTAATACTTGGCATGTTTAAAAACCAATGCTACTTTGTTCCCGAGAGTTTACAAAAAATAACGTAATAAGGATTTTTATTCGGATTTTACCTAACGATAAAATACTTCACGCTATATTGAATGTTATCTTCTCCTTCGTAAACATCATCAGCAAAGAATACAAATGTAATGGGATCTTACAAATTCATTTTATGATATCTCTTCATTTGCTTACAACTCAAAGGTAGTCGTAATCAATGTATAAAAACTTTGACCGTTCATATATAGATAAAGTCAGTCAAGTTTAGATATCCTTGGTTAATTCTAGCAGGTTAACCCAAATTCCTTTATTGAGCAGTTTCCATTCCACATAGTAAATTGGTTAGACTAGGAGGTTACATGGTTTTCTGAAAACTCTTGTGATTGGTAGAACATGCAAGTTAGTGAGATTAGTAGGAAGTCAGTACACGCGATATAACTTCCTTGATCTAAATATGAGATATTGACATAATCTGACACATTCTTAAGTAATTTAGGGATACAGTTTGTGCTCAAATAGCTCCGATAACGTCTTATTGGATTAATGCTTTACCAAAGAAAGTAGCCGTAATACACTGAAGTCAAGCTAGCCCAACCAATGTTTTGACAATTTAGAATTACAATATGAATGGTTGTGGTTTTAATTAATTGATATGTTAAAAAGTTATTTCACTTCAGAATGATTTGACCTTCGTATCACTGAATCGAAATATCCATTCTCGTTTCTACATATTTAAGAGTGATATGCACACAAGTAGTCAGTCAGTTACAACGTAGAACTTTGTACGTACATACATCAGTTCAAGTTAACATACCACATAAGTACAGTTATAAAAACTTCCCTTTTATATATATTTGTAGGTTGAAACCCCTCTAAACATACGGGCAAGTGAACGGTTCCTAAAGTACTGTAGTCTTCCTCGCTTCCAAGGTAGTGTGTGGCCAACAGAGAAGAATTGGTTGCCTAAATATTATCAAAATATCGCTTGGTATGTGCGAAAAATTTGCAGTTTTCTATTTGTTATAAAATTTTCATTACAATGCAACCAGACAGTTTTCAGTAAGAAACATATCACTATGATGATGGGTTCGAAATTTTGTTTTCTTTAATGTTGTAACTCTTCTATTCCTTTAAATAAAACTACAACTAATGGTCCTTATTCAGGGTGCACAGTTGTGTCATAGACTAACTGTCGACTAACGAAAAAGTTTTTACTTTTGGATACACACGGAACGCTTTGTATAATATATTCTCTAAGTTCCATAACTTTCAGTTTCTATACAAATGTTTTTTAGTGATTGGTCCAAATGTGTTGCGAGTGGTCCGTTTAATTCTCTTACATCCTAGAATATTTAGCTTTTCAGAGGATATTTACTGAATTTCAATTCAGAAATGTAGCTTCATAGTTATGACTACTGGTTTCAGATTAGTTCCAATGTTATCACGTATTAACCGATAGTGGAGACAGCGTGTCAAACATATTTGATTCAGTCAGTTACAGCGTACAACTTCGTACGTACGTGTTCCAGTTCAGGTTGCCATACCGCATTAGCACAGGGACGTAACTGTCAGATCAAACCCCATAGTGGTAGAGATAGTAGACGTATTAGTGGTCATGGAGAACATTAGGATTCGAAGATATTATTTAGGAAGTAGGATTCAGTGAGATAACTTTAGAAAGATAAAGATAGAGATCATGAGGCATTCAGAAGATTATAATTTGAAAGAACACAACTAGTGAATGCATATGCGCCATTGCAAACAATTTCGAGTCATGTCGTTCAATATCTCTAACCATCGACTATTATCATCTCGCGGACCCCAACCAGGTAGTCAACACCTACCAACATGACTCAATCCACTTGGCAGTGACTTCGTGAATTTCTGCCATGTTTTGGTTTGATAGCCCGTAGCTGTCTTCCATCCCACCCCTACATCACAAAGCATCGCTCATCGCTGCAGTCGGTGGTTCGACATACGTATCACATGTTCTAACCACCCGAAACGATGAAATTTCACTACTTCATCAATGATATGCCATTCTTACCTAGTACCTGTTTCCTAACAACAGCGTTGCTTACTCGGTGCTCCCAAGATGTACGAGCAATGCTTCGAAGACACCATGGTGGAGTACTAGTAACCTACAAATATCACTTTTTCCTAGTGGCCATGTTTCACAACTTAATAGTAGGACCATATGTATGATCAAGTTAAACAAGAATGTAAAAAGTAGGCATTACTAAAGGACACCAATTGATGTAGAGAATTCGGATGACAGTTCGCCATAAGCTCTCACTCGACCGGCTTTCAAGAAGAGAGCCTTTTTGAGGTTAACGTACTTCTTTGGTACACCTTTCAAAGACAGACACTGCCACAGAACCTCACGAACGACAGAGTCGAATGCCACTTTAAGGTCGATAAATACTGCTATTTTGGGGCGTCTGAAAGTGTCTTTGATATTGGACCTGTCGTAGTGTGAATATGTGGTCTATTTTAATGACAGTCACTGCCATAGAATCTCACAATCAACACAGTTAAATCCCGCTTTAAGGTCCAGTGAAACAATGTGTCTGTGTTCCATGACATGTCGTAGTGTGAAGATGTGGTCTATATAGCCACGTCCATGTCTGAGAACAAGATTGGTTTTCTCGAGTCTGCTCTTCACGAGCTCTAGTCAAGCGTCTAAGGATAATCAATACACTACATGAGTTAAACTGACTCCTGTGCGATTGTCACAAGAATACTTTTGTCCTTTCTTATGAATTGAGACAATCAGCGATTGAGACCAGTCGGATGGAATTGTGTCCAGTTCCCAGATTTTACCTAAGATCTGAGTCAATGTAACCGCTAAAACTGGACCACCATCCTTAAAAGTCTCAGGAGTAAGCCTGTCAAGACCTGCTATTCTCCCTCGCTTCAGATTTCCTATAGCTTTTTCAACTTCATCAATCATTGGAGGGCTTACGTCGATTTGGTACTCAAATTGACTGGAAGTCGTGCGTCTCCCTGGAGTGTCATGTGCATGAATAATAGTCGCATCCTTTTCTGAGATAGTCTCACTTACAGTCGTATTCCTAATACCGGTTTCCTTGACAAGTGTGAAAAGTTTTCTACTGTTGCCTATCGCCGCTGAGTTTTACATCGCTTTCGCTTTCTCTACCGACCGCTGTTCACGATCATTGCGTAGGCTTTTTATCAGCCTGCGCTTGAGCTGACTCTTCCAGAGCCAGACAGGATGAGTTTTCGAGCATCCATCAGTTCAGTAGATGCTACTAGTTCACCTTGCTAGCGGATATCACTGCCATTTCCACAGGTTATTGGATTTCATTCAAAACTGCCTATGAATATGGGCTCCACTTGCATCGTTGCCTAACTGTTTTTCTAATTGTTCCTCAAATATATTCTTAGCTGAGCTATCATTGAATAGAACCCTAAGAGGATTTCTTACGGTGCCTTTCCTACGTCCACTAAGCCTCAAACAAATACGCGCTCGTACTAGAGCATGATTTGAATCTAAACAGGTGCTCTAGAATGGGCGACAGTCTTCAGCAGAGCCTTTCCACCGATGACTGATAGGAATGTGGTCTAGTTGGGTCGGCTTAGGAGCTCACCAGGTCAAGAGATGTTCTTCCTTATGCGTAAAGTTAGTGTTTGCTAGGAATAGGCGATTATCTGAGCATAAATGCAGCAGGTCGTCGCCATTGTCTGGTCTTTGAGACTTGAAACCACAGGATCTACCGAGGTGTCTTTCCTTTACACTTAGTCTATCTACTTGAGCGTTACAATCACCAGCGATTAATACAATATCAGAGTGCTTACCTTTTGAAGAAGATTAGAAAGGTTCGTGTAGAACTCGTCTGCTTAAGGTTTGTTCCACTGCCTAATGCTTTACCTACACAAGCGAGACCTCGGGAAGCAGTATCAGGGCGTCCAAATACACCAAGAGTAAGTCGTGATGCTTCATTATTTTGACAAGTTGAAATCCAATTCAGGATTTTACTAGGTTCCTGTATGCACGTTTCCGAGACGCAGCATACATTCTAAGGTCCTAGCCAGGGAAGCCTGTTGCCCTATTTGACAAAGCCCGGACATAAAATGCTCCAGCATGTAATTTAGATCGGGGCTTCAGGAGATCAGGAATCACGTTTCGTGAGCTCGAAATGTCTGCTACAGCGGCGTCAATATGGCTGCCAAAGCCTTAGAGCTAGTCATCTCACTCAACTATCAAAATTTGACTAAATAACATTTTCTGTTATTCGATTCCCTATTCTTTGTTTTTATGTATCAGAATTCCGACGTAATTTGCACTATATGTTATTCTCATAAGCTATTTGATCCTAATGCTCGTAAAATCGTATAATCTTCATCCACTTATTCTGTCTTGTTTCAAAAACCTTGATTTCACTGAAGTACTAAATTTATTATGGTAAAATTTTGTATTTTTTTATTCAAATTGATAAAAAGCATAACACTGACCTATCTACTATATTTTCTTATCTCTCCGAAAGCTTCAAAAACTATCATCGTAATAGGCGTACTGTGATCCGTTATATTGAACAAAAATTAGCAGACGTTCAATCAGCATATAAGCTAACAGAGCCTGTCCTCAAGTACATTCCACCTGGTGTAGATGTTGAGCTTCGGTTACAGCCTGTTTCACGGGATCTTGGTGAATCAATATTATCTTACCACACGTTTCCTCAATCTGATGAAACCAGAAAACCTTCTGATCCGAAACCTCATCCACTTTTAGTTTGGTCACTTTTACCTCATGAGACTCAAATGTCAGTCTGCCACTTTACAATGTTTCGGCGTGCTTCTGCAATCCACGCTGTTTCAGATTTGATGGTTATAGCAAACGCCGCAAACAAAATCACTGAATCATCATCAAAAGAAAATGGGAGTTGTGCACTAGAGTTTGGTGAAGAGGCTTCAACTCAAGTAGAACGAGAAGATAAAGCAATACATGATGCACTTATCAGCCATCGCAATAAAATCGATCGGAAACATAATGAAAAAGCGCTGTATGACCCGAAAATGCCGATACCTCTTGAGGCGGAACCGATTAAATCGAAAGATCTGATGCTTATTCAGGTAGAATTCTGTTGCTTGCAATAAACAATTTATCTCTAATTACGAAAACTAAAATGTTAGTTTCGTTACTTAAAATTTGATATGATTAGTAGCGGTAATCATCCTAGTAAAAACTTGTGCAGGTTATTGGATTTGATATGTCATCCACCACTCATGAACGCTTACAGCACAAACTATGCGTAGTGAAGTTCTTTCAAGTTACAATTATTTCCTCAGTTTACCATATAATATATTTTATAACTCGATAATAACTTCTAAAATATCTCTGAATATTGAATGAGATTACCAGTATTTTAAGTCACAGCACCTGTAAATACTTTTATTTATTTGATAGTTTCATTTGTATGATTGCCCCATCGCTATTTTCAGCATTTTGACTTATTAGGAATTTCGTGGAATACGCAATCTTTTTGAATCGTTTGTTATCTCTTTTGTAATTAATCAGCTTCACATCCAGATACTTTGGGCACTAACAGCTAACACAACAAAGAGTGTCCGATTTTTGAAACGATCCTCCTAGTATTAACTTTAGTGGTATTGGTTGCTTTTGTTTCCGAAGTATATAACACCTCTCTAAGAAGTTCGACGCATCATGAGAGTGGGTTGAAGAAAAACCTGGGCAACCAGAACAACATTTAGCAATACCCATTAAATAGTTAATAGACCAAGCTATGTTAATAAGTGCAAACCTGACGAGGCTGAATTTAATGTATGTCATCAGTCATGCTAAACTTTCGGTGATATGACTAAGTTGGTCAATGCTGCACCCCTGACGGTTCTGATGTATTTCTACTTTGAATTTAGCTTATGGTGATCATATTCGATTTGCAATCTTTTAGGCTGGTATTCGACGTTTTGTGGCCGCTCCAATTTATTCTACAGCAAGTAATCCTCAAGAAAAATCCAAATTTGAGCCGTTTTTCCCTGCTTCCGAAAGTTCTGCTGTAGCGAGTGTTTATGCACCAGTGATGTATTCACCTGTTAATGTTTTGCAGTTTAGGATCAGAGTAACGGAGGTATTTACCAACGCATTTTTGTGTTCTATGACTTTGTATCCCACGTTTTCCTTAAAACTTTTAGTTTCATGATATTAGCAACTTCATCCAGATCCATGTTTTTTTGTTGAAAAAATATTCAAGAAAAAACAACTTAGGTACCCACATACCAAGCTCCAAAATCAAAAACTGTCTATTATTTACCAGGTTTAAACATTGTTCAAAACCTAAAACACGTTGAATTCATATTTGTGTATTTTTAGCACTCTTATTACGAGTTAATAAGTTGACTTAATTTCAAATAGCAATACAACTAAGAGGGTTGTATATCATGCAGTCAATATCGAATAATAAAATCGTATCTGACTTAGAGTTTACGTCACACCGGTAGTGTAGATTTATCAGATAATCAGGATTCTTTACACATGCATACCGCAGAAGTGCATCACTTTACAAAGCCTGGGTGTTAAGCTTAGTGATGAAATAGTCAGTAAGTTTCAGTGTTGAATTTTGAGTGTACTTACATCAGTTGGAGTTGCTATACCCCATAAGCACATATAGATGAAATTGTCAGACTAAATCCCTGAGTAGTTGTCTGTGGTAACAGAAAAGATTAGGCATCAAGAATACGATTCTAGAAAACAAATCAGTGGGATTAGATTATGAGAAATTTAGAAACTTGGGATAGGGCTTCATCAAAAGTAATTAAGACCTCCCAGAGCAGAACTCAGAAAAGGTTGAATGGCAGTTTTCCGCTAGTTGTATGATGTGAGACGTAGCACTTGATCATGTTGCAGTTCAGTTGCGTTTACCAAACGTTTTACTCACAACGGTTTACAAAATCTCTTCTACGTATACCCATTCTTGTTTTATTATTGACATTAGACTAGGCTTTAACGGTCTGCTACTTTGTCTTACAGAATGAAGACGGAGAAATATCTTCACCGTATGTCGGTGAATTAGTGGCAACAGGGTCACTGAAGTCAGTTGATCCTAGCCATTTAATTATCAAGAGGATCTTTTTGTCCGGTCATCCTTACAAGATTAATCGACGTCACGTAGTTGTCCGGTATATGTTTCACAATCCAGCAGATGTACTTCATTTTCAGGTAATTACTCTTTCTAGCTCATACATTTATCCGCAAACTTAGTTTATTTTGTATGTTAGGGGCTGAGAAATCCTTTCCTACTCAGCACCTATACTAACAGTAATTAGAAATTCGAGCTTTTTCTGAAAATTTTTCATTATTCATTTCGAGCTATGTCACTTCTGTCTCGACGTCTGGAATTTGTCATTCAGCTATACAGATGATAAATAATTATGCAAATTCCCGATCGTCGAAAGTACTAAAGTTTCGTTTTCAAAATGACCTGATTGTTATTTGATTTTCTATGACTTTCATTTTAGTCTGTACAATTGCAAACAAAAAGCGGAGCCGTGGGGCATATAAAAGAACCTGTCGGAACCCATGGTCATATGAAATGCGTTTTCAATCGACCTATTTTAGCGAACGATGTAGTCTTAATGCCTCTTTACAAGCGAGTATTTCCAAAATATGTTTACGAACCAGTCGCTCCTAAATACTTGGCTGGTAACGGCAGAAATAATGACCTCGTTATCACTGACAGTGACCACTCCAGATATGTGAGCTCAGATGTAATTCAACTGAGAAGAAAAAGTATTCCCTGTCTTTCCCACGAGAAAATGGATCAGGACTTATCAACTTTACTTGCTTAACTTAATTTGTAGATATTTTGTTATGTGATTGTGTTCTAGAACGTGACACCTTTGTCAAAAAGATTAAAATCTCTTAATAAATTTAATTTGGACATACGTTTTTTGTTCCGAGCAGCAACGTTGTTTCATGGACATCTATCCACTAAAGATAATCCAAAACAAGAGTTTGTAAAGTCTCAGATTTTATTCAGTTTTTTTTGATAAACAACTAAAGAGTATATCGAAGTAACTTCCCAATCAGACTTGCAAAGAGTTCCAAAAGAGTATGAGTTGTTATGCGAACCACTTTGACAATCTATCAAATGGGCATATTCATCATTATGCGAGCTAGAATGGTTACAGTTTCTATGCCATGGTTCTAAAGCTTCCATTCTTTTGAGCAACTCCTTTGGGTCTTGGGGACTTAAGCGATTGCATAACGTGGCATAAAAGTTTTTAGCAAAAGATATGGGTTTATGTGCAGGTGTCAGTCCGTAATCAGCTGCCAACCTATCCAAGAGTGGAGGGTATACTAAGAATTCAGGGCAGTCCACAACTCCATCCAAGAAAAAGTTGTATTTCGCCCCAAAGAGGGGAAATATCGGTTCAACTGCATCCTTCGTTTGGCTTTTTGTCCGCCTGATTGAGAACGAAGCTGCTGGAAATGTGACTGAATAAACAGGATTCCCGAATTTAATTTCTTCTATTTCAGATTCTGAAACTGGTTTCTGTACACGTTTGTTTAACACTTCGGTAGCTCTCCGCACAAGTTCATAAGCGTTTGGAATCGTTGCAATGAAAAAGCCGTTTTCCTCTAAAAGAGAGCTGACATTTGACAAAATCCGTCGTGCCTGTAAAAACAGGAACATGAAACAAAATTGGGAAATTACGGTAGCGCTTTGGTTTGGCGGGTTAGAATCTACAGACCAGAAAGTCGCAAATAGGGGCCGTAAAAGCAATCAAAATAAAACAAGAGTTAAGCGTCTCAACACATAGCCAGCTACTTAGACATATGAAACTTGTATTGAAGGCCTACTGTTCACACCTAATCCGACGTGAATTTAGCAAGCTGTAAAACCTAGGTAATAATGTGTACTGGTTGCAGTAGCACAGATTGGTGTGGGAAAGCTTTGCTTCGAACAACAGTAATCAAGTTACGACACTATCCCAAAACACCATTGCACCGTGCGTCGATGAATACACCACGGTTTATTGCGTTATTCTTTTGACTGATAAAACCGAAGTTACGTAGCGGTCTTTTGTTTCTGATATCTGGATCCCACTTTGAGGTTCATCGGACGCTTCGAAATACGTTGCTGTTTCTTTCACGGTAGATTCTAGATAACACGAGACTACTAAGAAATGAACATTTACGTCGAACTCAACCGAATCCAAACTAAGTCTCCTTAGACAAATTCTTGAAATTCCCTTCTTACCAGTGCCAACAAGAGTTCCTGTTGCGACGTCTATGTGTGACGACACGCAAGGTGTCAGTGAATTTGAAGCCTTGCGTTGTACTCAATAAGCGGCAACTAAACTGACAACTAAGAACCGTTGTGCTTCGTTAGTTCGAGCCTGCGCAACTACCGTGAACAGTGATGGGTGGCAAAAGCAAAGGCGATAGAAAAGGCAGCGGCGATAGGCAACACTAAACAACTTTTCCGACTTATCAAGGAAACTGGTATAAGGAATCCTTCGGTTAGTGAGACTATCTCGGAAAAGGATGGGACCATTATTTATTCTCGACTCAGGAGACTGAATCGATGGGCAGAACACTTTAGGGATCAGTTCAACAGGACTAAAGCCACACTTCGTTTGTCCACGATCTCCAGTCATCCTAAATGGTGAATCGACGTAAGCCCTCTAGGTCACTGACAAGTGGAATGAGTCATGTTGGTAGATGTAGGCTACGCG
Organism: Schistosoma turkestanicum; assembly: GCA_944470395.2. Taxonomy (NCBI): domain Eukaryota; kingdom Metazoa; phylum Platyhelminthes; class Trematoda; order Strigeidida; family Schistosomatidae; genus Schistosoma; species Schistosoma turkestanicum. Next base: position 51,952,004 of record OX103979.1, read on the forward strand.
GTTGGGGTCCGCGAGACAATATTCACCGATGGTTAGCGACCTTCAACGACAAGGCTCAGAATCGTTTGCCATGGCTTAGGTGCATCCACTATTTGTGTTCTCTCGAATTCTAACCTTCTGAATTCCTCGTAATCTGTCTTTCTCCTTACAAATTAATCTCACTGAATATTACTTATCGAATCATATCTTCGCTCCCTAATCTTCTCCATTACTGCTAATACTTCTAGAATCGCTATCACTCTTGAATTTGAACTGACAGTTGCGTCTCTGTGCTGATGTTGTATGGCAACCTGAACTGATGTACTTACGTACGAAGTTCTGCGCTGTATCTGTCTGTCTGTCTCAAGGATTTGGTTGACAGTCACTAGGTCAAATAACTTATACTGCACCACCTACTTAGTTGCGGACACCCGTACAGTATCATTAACCTTTAAATCAAGAGTAAACCTTCAACCAAGTACTGCAATCTGTTCCTGCCAAGCGAATTATGATCGCCTTTTGCATACCAAATCAATACGTTCTAAAGGATGTTAACACAGTATGTCTGAGAGTGTGTTATGCAATCATAAATCTAAACTAGCTACATTCATTCAGTCCCAATCGAAGCAGCTATCTAAACGTAGAGGTCTGGCTTGCCTATCGTGATGACCCAATAGACCTATATTGGCTAGAATATTTGTTCCTGTAGGTTCTACCATACCAGGCAAGTCGACCGGAGAAGGGCGAGACATTTAGGCGTCGACAATAGTCGTTTCCGCATCAGATGGATCACTTAAGTCCTTGGTTAGAGAAACTGAAACTCAAATAGCACTGGAAAATGGGAAGAACAACATCACAAAGGTTAATATGGCCTTCTTTGCAATACTGGAAAACTCAATGATGGTAATGTAAACTCTGAAGCATATCTACGACAAAGTTAAACACGATTAGACGAACACCACTAACAGTAAAGAATTCCGATGACAGTTCGCCATAAGCTCTCACCCGACCAGTGGTGTTCTAGTAGAGAGCTTGTACAAGCTTCATGTACTTCTTTGCTACACCTTTCAATGACAGACACTGCCACAGAACCTTACGAACCACCGAGTAAAATGCCGCTTTCAGGTCCAGGAACACAACTATTATCAGACGTCTAAATGTGCGTGTGTTCCATGACCTGTCGCAGTGTGAAGATGTGGTCTATACAGCCACGTCCATGTCTGAGAACCAGATTGGTTTTCTCGAGTCTGCTCTTCACGAGCTCTAGTCAAGCGTCTAAGGATAATCAAGACACTACATGAGTTAAACTGACTCCTGTGCGATTGTCACAAGAGTACTTTTGTCCTTTCTTATGAATTGAGACAATCAGCGATTGAGACCAGTCGGATGGAATTGTGTCCAGTTCCCAGATTTTACCTAAGATCTGAGTCAATGTAACCGCTAAAACTGGACCACCATCCTTAAAAGTCTCAGGAGTAAGCCTGTCAAGACCTGCTATTCTCCCTCGCTTCAGATTTCCTATAGCTTTTTCAACTTCATCAATCATTGGAGGGCTTACGTCGATTTGGTACTCAGATTGACTGGAAGTCGTGGGCAAACGAAGTGTGGCTTAAGGCCTGTTGAACTGATCCCTTAAGTGTTCTGACCATCGATCCAACCCACTGGTTTGAGTGAATAATGAGACCATAATTTTTCCGAGCTAATTCCACTCACATTCGGGTTCCTAATACCGGTTTCCTTGATGAGTCTAAACAGCTGTAAACTCTTGCTTTTTCCATCTCTCTCGCTTTCACTACCCACCACTGTTTACGATCATAGCGTAGACTTTTTATGAGCCTGCGCTGATTCCGCTACTCATCGTACTCAGAGCCAGGCGGAATGAGCTTTCGAGCATCCATCAGTTCGGTAGATGCAACTGAGATCCACGGCTTCTCCCTAACCTTATCGTTTACCTTACTAGCAGATATCACTGCTGTTTCCACAGCCTTCTTGATATCATTCCAAGCTGCCTCCGGATGGAAATCACTTGCATGGTCGCCTAACTGTTTTTTTAGTTGTTCCTGAAATATATTCTCAGCTTTATTATCATTAGGTAAAACCCTAAGAGGCTTTCTTTACGGTGTCTTTCCTACGTCCAGTAAGCCTCTAACAAATACAGGATCGCACTAGGGCACGATGTGAATCTAGACATGTACCCAGAACAAGCGAACAGTCCTCTATCGAACCATTACTTTAGGTGTATGGAATGTTCATACGATATAGCAGACCGGGAGAGTCTCCAAGTATCTGCAGGAATGAAAAGATACAACCTGGAGCTGCATGACATCAGTCAGGCTGCACTATCGTAATGACTCAACCGAGCAATATCGGCTGGAACATATGTTCCTGAAGGTTCTACCATGCCAGGCAGGTCGATTGGACAACGGTGGGACTGAAAGCAGCCACTCAAGGTCAGAGGACGAAGTCGTTCTGCTGACTTCAGAGGGGTGTGACAGCAGTAAGGTGTTTCCCTTCGGACAACCAGCATCTGTATCAATGCTATCTCACAAGGAAAGAAGGGTTAGAAAAGGTCGGCCTTAGAAATGTCACACCTCACCCTACCTCACGGATTTCCGTCTCCGGTGGTAAGGGTGCTCACTAAGGGCTTTCAAGCGCGGAGCTAATCATCAAAAAACCCTATCATGAAAAGGCCGTGCGTGACCGGCGTCAGACAGTTGTCCCTTAGGCTCTGTGGTCACGCTCCTAGGTCGTTAAGGCCAACGCTAATCGACCTTCCTTTTCAGGTTCCTCAAGAAACACCCTTCCACGGTGTGGGCAGTCGGCAAATGACAACCACCCTCATACCCGTAACAGCACGCGATACCAAATCGGTCATAATCAAATCCTTCCTACACCCCCTAATATCTCTCTTCTCTCATTCCTTTATCAAACTGCACAGCTAATGCAAATGATGCGAGTTCCCGAAATGTCATTCCTGGTCTCCTGAAACCCCGTCCTAGACTACATGTTGGAACTTTTAATGTACGGACATTGCGTCAAATAGGCAACAAGCTTCCCTAGCTAGAACATTAGAATCTCGCTCAATCGATGTATGCAGTATCTCGGAAACGCGCATACAGGATCCTAGTAAAATCACTAATCCGATTTTCCCTTATCAAAATAAAGAAGCAGCCCCATTTACTCTTCATGTATCCGGTAGCCCTGATGCTGCTTCCCGAGGTCTCGCTGGTGTATGTATAGCATTGAGTCGTAGGGCAGAACAAGCGCTCCCAGACTAGATCCCAGTAGATAGTCGCTTGTGCGCTGTGCGACTGAACGGGACAGTAAGGACTCAGAATGATAGCGACACCCGTCATTGCCTCTTCGTCGTATCTGATTCGCCCTCACTGACTGCAGTTCAGACGGGGTGAAAGATGAATTTTATAGAAAGCTTTCGGACGTCCTCCAAAAAGTTAGGCGCTCTGATGTAGTAATAATGGCTGGTGACTTTAATGCTCAAGTACGTAGACCAAGTGAGCAGGAGAGACACCTGGGTGGATCTTATGGTGTCGCAACGACCATCTGTTGCAAGTATGTTTAGATAACCGCCTATTCCTAGCAAACACTAACTTTAGGCATAAGGAAAAGCATTTGTTGACCTGGCGACCCCCGAAATCGTCTCAACGTTGGACCCAACTAGATCACATTGCCATCAGCCACAGATGGAGGGGTTGTATCTTTTCATTCCTGCAGATACTTGGAGACTCTCCCGGTCTGCTATATCGTATGAACATTCCATACACCTAAAGTAATGGTTCGATAGAGGACTGTTCGCTTGTTCTGGGTACATGTCTAGATTCACATCGTGCCCTAGTGCGATCCTGTATTTGTTAGAGGCTTACTGGACGTAGGAAAGACACCGTAAAGAAAGCCTCTTAGGGTTTTACCTAATGATAATAAAGCTGAGAATATATTTCAGGAACAACTAAAAAAACAGTTAGGCGACCATGCAAGTGATTTCCATCCGGAGGCAGCTTGGAATGATATCAAGAAGGCTGTGGAAACAGCAGTGATATCTGCTAGTAAGGTAAACGATAAGGTTAGGGAGAAGCCGTGGATCTCAGTTGCATCTACCGAACTGATGGATGCTCGAAAGCTCATTCCGCCTGGCTCTGAGTACGATGAGTAGCGGAATCAGCGCAGGCTCATAAAAAGTCTACGCTATGATCGTAAACAGTGGTGGGTAGTGAAAGCGAGAGAGATGGAAAAAGCAAGAGTTTACAGCTGTTTAGACTCATCAAGGAAACCGGTATTAGGAACCCGAATGTGAGTGGAATTAGCTCGGAAAAATTATGGTCTCATTATTCACTCAAACCAGTGGGTTGGATCGATGGTCAGAACACTTAAGGGATCAGTTCAACAGGCCTTAAGCCACACTTCGTTTGCCCACGACTTCCAGTCAATCTGAGTACCAAATCGACGTAAGCCCTCCAATGATTGATGAAGTTGAAAAAGCTATAGGAAATCTGAAGCGAGGGAGAATAGCAGGTCTTGACAGGCTTACTCCTGAGACTTTTAAGGATGGTGGTCCAGTTTTAGCGGTTACATTGACTCAGATCTTAGGTAAAATCTGGGAACTGGACACAATTCCATCCGACTGGTCTCAATCGCTGATTGTCTCAATTCATAAGAAAGGACAAAAGTACTCTTGTGACAATCGCACAGGAGTCAGTTTAACTCATGTAGTGTCTTGATTATCCTTAGACGCTTGACTAGAGCTCGTAAAGAGCAGACTCGAGAAAACCAATCTGGTTCTCAGACATGGACGTGGCTGTATAGACCACATCTTCACACCACGACATGTCATGGGACACAGACACATTGTTCCACTGGACCTTAAAGCGGGATTCAACTGTGTTGATTGTGAGATTCTATGACAGTGACTGTCACTAAAATATGCACCAGTCAAGTACGTCAACCTAAAAAAGGCTCTTTTCTGGAACACCGGTCGAGTGAGAGCTAATGGCGAACTGTCATCGAAATTCTTTACTTCAATTGGTGTTTATCGGGGCTGTTCACACTCTAATTTTGTTTAACTTTGTCGTAGATATGCTTCTACACTTAACATTATCATCGTCTAACTTTTCAGGAATGGATCTTTAACCAGGAGACAGGCTTGCGGACTTTGAGTATGCTGATGACATAGTCTTATTCGATGAAGACTGACAAAATGCAGTCTTCTAACGACCCCAAGAAACGATGCATTTTCGCGATGCGGTTTTCTCCCTCGAAACGCGAAATGTAGCTTCAAGATTAGATTTTATCGGTAGCTGGACTAGTGATAGGGAGTGAAGCAGTTGAGCGTACATACCGCTTCACTTATCTTGGGAGTCTCATCATTGCCCTGGCTGACGAAATCTCAGCACGGATACAGAAGGCTCGATTGGCCTTTCCCAACAGTCAGTCAGTTACAACATAGAACTTCGTACGTACTCACATAAGTCCTGGTTGCCATATCGCATTAGCACAGAGACGCAAATGTCACTTCAAGTCCGATAGTGGCAGCGACAGTAGAAGTATTAGCAGTAATTGAGAAGATGAGGGTTCAAAGATATGATTCGAGATGTATAATTCGTGAGATAAATTTAGAATCAGAAAGACAGTGATGATGAATTCCGTATGTTAGAATTTGAGAGAACAGTCAAAACGCTCAACTAGTTCAGGGGCCGAATCAAGCCAATGTTGAAGCAATATTTCAAATATAGAGTATGCTTGCGCTGTTTCGCAAGGTGGTCAGAAGATGGCTTTTTGTCTTCTCCACGAAACAGGATTATGTAATCTGAGTACCATAAGTAAACAAGTGAATCTCCCAGCAGAAGCTCAACGCCTGTAGTCAGATGGTCATAGAATTGTCTCTAAAAGCATGTCCAATACAAAGTTGAACTATAATGGATAGAGTCGACAGCCTTGACAAACACCTTTCGAATGAACGAATTCCGATGAAAGCTCGCCATGCGCCCTTACTCAACCTCAATTTCTCTAGTGCTTTTGATAAGGACGATATGTTCTTATCAATAAGCTCCAACAAATAAGTCCCTATCGGTGAGCCGTCTTAAGTCACATCACAATAACTGACTTTATACGGTTGGGATGAATCTCACCTTTTCTCAAGTTACGGTAAATGCCAGTATATATCACCTACAGTCAGTATAAGAATCATTTTTATTTGTATAATTAGCCATCCTCAAGAAACATCTTTTGACATATTGCTTCTTGCTGATATTAAGATTTGGATTTTGCATCAAGGGTGAGAAGCCGACACTTCAGGGGATCTGAATGAACTGCAAAGCTAATACGAACAACAGTGGACTGACTTTCAAATTCTCGAAGTGCATAGTAGGTCATTTGCAGATTTGCGTAATCTATGCATACCAACTTTGGTGACTTCTTTTAAAAGGACCAGTAGTTGAGAAGGATTTATAACTTGGAATTCTATGACACAAATATTTAGGCATACTGTGACAAAGGTTTACTCAAAGTAAACCTTGAACCGTATTTTGATGAAAGAACTTTCTATTTATTCTTCAGGTTTCATTTGAAGCTGCGTTCACTCTGTTCGATTAGGAAAAGAACATTCTGGAGCGTCTCCAAAGACGAGTCGGGGGACGAGCTCGAGGACCCGAAATCAAACCTTACCATGATCACCCTTAGTCGCTGAGTCTCTACTCATTAAAATAAAGGTAATCAAAGCTCTTTCAAACGATCCCTTGATCGAATTGATGTGAGCCTATACAACAACTTGATAAGTTGTCACATACCTCAATAAAGAATCGGGGATATCATGTTAGAAACTGTATAGAATATTATCTATCTCTAGTAAGTGACCTCACAGACATAAAATTACTCAGTTATGACAACACATCTGATAACTTTAGGCAAAAAATAAGTATAATGCACGGGTCACGATTCTCTCTTAAATTAATACATTACCTGAGTTATGCTCTCGAAAGCATAGTGAAGTGCGAATTGACAACTGATTAAATTATACAGGACACCAGATGGAAGCACTTGTGGAAGTACAGCTTCCGAGCAATCCGCTACGAAAAAGTCTGCAGTGAAAACAGACCGTTTATTTCTACACAGTTGTTCATACCGATGACGACAAACCTCAATGGATTCATTGGATAAATCCACAAAAGTTACATGTTGGACCTCACCGCGTAGCCATTTCAGCTGGTCTCCTCCCTTACCACAGCATAGATCTAATATTCGAGCACGATTGGAGGGAACATCTAAGCTTTGAAGACTCTTACTGATGAACACGCTTTTCATCCAGTTGTTAAAGTTCCGCAGATAGAAAATGCGAGTTTCTCTTCTCTTAACATGGGAGTTGTTTTCATCATTGCGTGCAGCCGCATTATAAAAGCTAACGACATCTTTACGATTTGAAATCTCGGTCATTTGAGATAACGCGCTCAATGAAGCAAACTCGCCGACCCAACATAACAATCAACAATCTCTATCGATAAAATGTCGAAGGGCGGCTTCCGGGTCTATCCTGGAGGTTTTGACAGACGGCTCTTTGATCAGTCAGTCTACTGACTACTATCGTGACTCCTAGAAGGTGTGTAGAAGGGATTCAAGAAAGGTTCAGGAATCAGACTTATGTCTTGAAAACGTGGTGTAGAGGCTTATTCAATATTCAATATCTTTTTCATGAGCTAGTATAAGCCAATTTATTTCTGTGCGCTTGATTATTGTTCTTTCAGTACGGTTCCAGGTGTTTGGTATGTCCAAAGAATGGGGGCCTAGCCACTCGACTGTCTGTTTCTAGTGAGTTGGCAGTTGGTTGTGAGTTTGTATGTCCAATGATTTGAATGAACACATTTGTCTCAGTACAGTAGGGTTTCTGGATACCAGCAGCTATGACATTACCATACCGGAGATCAGTTAGTTACAGTATGGAGAATAATGAGGAAATTATAATGCTAATATAAATAACATTTCAGGACTAAGTAAACAATGGATAATTTAGTTTATTAATTGGTAGTGAAGGTTGTGCGAGAGGACTGAAGTGTAAGAATCCATTTCGTTGCTCGTCTCTGCACTAGGTGCAAGAGATTTATGTCTCCGTTTTTGAAAAACGGGGTGCGACAACGTTTCGGACTTCAAGGTATGTGGCATGTGTATTAAACAGCGTTAGGAATGATTAAGGGATGATAGCAACGAATTGATTCCCTATAAAGTGAAGAGTTGCATTTGCCTTGGCTGCGTCTCCTATGTAGTTTGAGCTGGTGTGGAGGCTTCCCTTCCATTGGGCGTGCGGCTGGTATTTAATAGGCTGGGTCTTTCTTATCTCCCCCTTTGAAGGTTGGAGAGAGCAGCTTGTTTTCATTCAAATGGGGGTCGGTGTGACTCCATTGAATGCCTGAACAGGTCACATTTTGGTGAACTGAAGGCTTCTGCATGTTGTTTCAAGACTATGGTGTGAGTACTGTCACATTTTGATGACTTTCCTGGGTGAAAGGGTTTTGGTTTACTGAGTAATAAGTTAGGAGTAATTGTAGAATCCTTTTTGAATGTTTTGTTTGTTGGAAAATCCCTCCATGTTTACATATTTTTGTTATGACATGACGGACTCTTTCTGTTGACATTTTTGGTATTTTATTTGATTCCAATTTGAGAATTTATCATTGTATATTGTTATTATTTCTATATTTTGTACTTATATTGAAGTTTTTGTGTTTGCTTCTGAACTGTATATATGTTGTTTAAATTTGATCTTTAATATGGCTACAGCCATAGTTGGATTGATACAGTGGCGGTTGGACTTAACGTCACTTATTCATCTTTGTTTTGGATACTCTTCGGAGTAATTGTAACCTGGAAGGTGCATCAATTCCAGGTATTGCTTTGTATTTCCATCTTTTAATTAATATAGACCGTTTTCTCCTAGAATTGTTGTATTTTTTGGACTTTGAATTGGGAAATACGCGTTCGGATTGCACTTATTGGAAACCATTTGAACCGCTACGGTAGAAATCCATTTATAGTAATACAGATATTCCCTAAGCACTTAGTTTGCTTAGCACTCTGAATACGCGGATTTCTGGTTTCAATGATCGTTGAAGTTTGTGTTGAAGACCTCAGCCATCTCTAGGTTGATGAGGTCTTCCCCATTCGGACGTTTGAGAAAACAGAAACATTGATTCATAAGTCTTCTTTTAGTCATGAACCTAAAAAGATGTTTAGTGTTTTCTGTATTTGAACAGCTAGCTTCATTTGACAGCGTCTCCTACCACTTCGAACTGTAGCATTGCATGCCAAGTAAGAACTACGATCGGAATCCTTCAAGGAGACCCTCCACTTGAGCCAGGCTCTCCTCTTCTCCTGTAGCAAGCTTTCAGTGCCCCGCATAACCCATGTTCTTTTATTTCCAAGTGTATGGTGTGACTGAGGTACATCTTCCACTACATCATTCCGAATGATGTCTCTCACTGTTTGCTAGTGATCATTTACTGTCAGCCTCCGCCATTACCGTGGCCATGGGACATGTGGAAGGTTCTCTCCCACGCGCGCGTAATTCACACTAGAGTAGCGAAGATACGGCTCGTTTTCCTTTTGTATTAGTGTGAGGTATTAAAATTAATTTATTTCATACGGATACTTGTTTTACAATATATTTCGGTCTAATTCTGGCTTCCTAACTGATCTATCACATTCTCTGAATTGTCTTTATCTGGTATGAAGAAAAACGGACCATAAACTGCTTCCAAAATAATTTTTAGTGCTATGTAGTTCATAATGATGCCACTATTTCGTATTCTTTGATACAGTTAAGGTAGATCTAACATCTATAACTATTTCGTGTATGGTGAGTAGTATATTTACGTACATAAAGTATGTTGAAGAGGTTTGAGTCATCTGTCACGTGGAAGCTTGCAATCTATCCACATTGTATTAGGCTGCCACTCACCCAGGCTGTAATATCAAGATATTCATCTTTAATAGCTAGTTTAAGGCACATTTTACCCAACTGTGATCCAATCGTTGTGATGGTGCTTCTTGTGGCCCAGAACCTCATTACTTGCGAAAGTGATTGCTTTCTGTATCCGTTTCCAGTTGTTCTCCATTGTTGTTTCCCCTCCATCGTGAAAGACATGGACTCTATTGCAGAGGGCTATCGTGAATTCATTGAGTTTTCCAGTATCCCAAAAAGGCTATATTAACCTTTGTGATGTTGTCCGTCCCGTTTTCCAGTGCTTCTTGAGTTTCAGTTTCATCTTGGTGACCAGCGAATGATGATCTGAGGTTATATCAGTCCCTCTTTCGGTTCTCACGTCCTTCTGAACTTTCTATTGATGCAGATGTTACTGATTTGGTTCTATGTGGTGTGATCCAGTGAAGTTCATGTGGCTTTGTGTATGGGTTAATATGGGAATATGGTGCCGGCGATGACCAGTTTGTTGAAGTCAGCAGCTATCCTGAATCTAGTCTTTGTTGTCCAAACTGAGTCCAATGTGTTTCAGTGATTTCAAGCAGCTCCAGGTTGTATCTTTTCATTTTTTCAGAACTTGGATGACTCTCCCTGTCTCCTATATCGTACGAACATTCCATACACTTAAATTAATAGTTGTTCTGGTTATCGGAAACGGCATCGACCTCGTGATTTCCGAAGGAACTCGGATATCATCATGAGACTTCATAAGCCTTCTGGCAGAAGATCAGGGAACGTTTTCTGGTGAGCATCTTTTTAGCAAGTTAGTATTTCATGTTGTGGGTCCGCCAGCCAAACATCAATCTTCCTCATTTAGGACTCATAGCCTACCCATATGGGATCCAGTCAAAGTTTGGACGTGAAGCACAAGCGCTTAAATAGTTAGTCATAATACTTAATGACCACTAAATTGTACCCACATCAATCAGCATACCGAATTTCATAACTGTGTCTCCATGTCAATAAGAAATATTAGTCTTGAGCCAATGTTAAGTTCCTAATTGTCCATTATTCGATAGCGTCTCCCACTACGCCGACAAGTCAGTCCAGAACACAATAACAAGCTGCAGTGTACAATTAATATTTTTCAAGTATATGTACTTCATATCCAGGCATATTTGAACACATCGCTTCGTAAAATGGGAAATGAAGGCTATCGACAATCAAACCAAAAAGTGGATGAGTGTTCGGATGATTGTGGGTAGCAAACCAGGTTTGGAATATGAAACCAAACAACCGTAGTTAATTAACCAGTCGTATGCTCATTAGATGATCTGATTATTGACAATCATACGACAAACACTTATGCCGAACTATTCCATAAATTAATCCTGGCAGTTATCACTCCTTTAATTTCTTTTCGATATAACGATTTAAATTTAAAATATCCAATATCTTTCTCACGAGCTAGTATAAACCAATTGATTTCTTTACAGAGTAACCAAAGCATTAGCGCAGCCACAGGCCGCACACAAAATTATCTCAAAAGCCCAAACTGACAAACCCAAATCTCATGGAACTAAACCAGTGAAACAGGCGACAAAGGCAGCCAGAACACAAACCAATACACTGAAAATACTCTCGGTCGTGTTTAACCCCCGAATACGAAACAGCGCGTGAATGTAAAGAAGAGAAAGAAGAATGGAAACGCCTCAACTCACAAACGGCTACCACTCAGGGACAGGAACAATCGACTCGATTCACTCATTTAATGTTCCAGTGTCAGAAAGTAGCTTACTAGAAAGTAGTGCCACATTTGATAAGGAACAGTGGGATAAGTACTAAATAATCCTCGAAATTTGCAATATCCCGGCAAAGTGTGCGGCTTTTTCAAGGGCCGGAATGTCTCGAAAGAGAAACCCCCTCAAATGAGGGTAACTCTAGACTCGGTACAACTTGCTAAAGACATCATCCTCCCGTCCCATAGATCATCGGTTAAATTGTCATCCCCAATTCGCATCAGGCACGATAAACCCTGGTCAGTGAGAGAGAAAGCCAGGATATCACCAGGCATTCAAGAGCAGACCACTATGGTAGTTCACGGCGTATCCGAACTGGGCGGCGGCAGCTTGGAGGAAGCTCAAGTGCACGATGTGCAACAGTGGACGTGGCTATCACGTAGCCTGGGCCTTCACACCATGCGGGCTATTTGCATTTCTAGGCTGCCTCGCCCGTTACATTTCACATCCATTAGGTCAGCAAGTCTGATGACTGTGGAATTCAAGAACCGGTAAGACATGACTGAGGCACTCCCAGCTTGGTACAGTTCAAAGAACGAGTTATCTAGCCAGAATAGGTGTTGCCAAAGCTGACCCAGATCTGTGATACAACAGCAGGGGGGCCAAAATAAACGCACGAACTTGACCTTGATCAACAACCCACAGCACAAGACACGAAGATAATAGTGTCTCCGATTGAACGCACTGCCTAGACAAAACATGCAGAGGTCAGTTCCCACAGAACTAGCCAACTCGATTTCAACAACTTGTTTAAGAAATCCGACAAAGTCTGTTTCTGCAGAGGTGCACCAAGTGCTGAGACAAACTACCGAATGCCCCTCTAGCAACGTAAGAGAACTAAGTGGTAAGTCGTTAGAAATCAGGAATATGTGGACTAAGATGGATCCGAAGGTCATAAGCCTAACTGAAACATGGCTATACTCCGACATTGCATGCGATGATGTGAGCTTGCAAGGCATGACACTCTTCCGAAGCGATAGGGTACACCGAACAGGAGGTGAAGTGGCTATATATATGAACAGCCACTTAGAAGCAGAATGGCTATACGACACCAAACTGACTCGGATGACAGAATCATGTTGGTGTAGATCCCAAACACACGGCACGAAATACTTGACTGGGAGGATTTACCGGTCTCCCTCAGGTACGAAGGCCCAGAAAGACAAACTGACTGAGGTAACGCTGTAACTGCCACTCCTTGGGTTTCATCAAATACTCTCAGCCGAAGATTTCAGCACAGCATCCCTAAGTCTCAGTAATCAGGATTCAACTCCCACTGGTTTGTTTGGAAGATGACTTGGCGCAGCCATTAGAAGCTCTGGGCTTACTGAACAAGTATTCAGTGATGCTAGATAGACTAGGGAGGGAAAGTCCCCAAACCTGGATTATTTGTTAACAAGCTTACTACAGGAGAAGAAGAGAGCCTGGCTCAAGTGAAGGGTCTCCTTACAGGAGGACGATCCAGCACTGGCAGAAAATACAGGTGCACATAATATTTCTTCTGCTTGCAAAAGCTTTTTTTCACAGTGTGCAAGGCTACTCGCGAAGGTTGCAGAAATCGGCTTCACTACCCCACTCCTATGTTGGCTCGTAAACTAACTTGAGAATAGAAAGTTTCGTACCAAGGTAATTATAGTGCACGCGTGTTGGCGAGTTCGTAGGGGACCACCTCAGGGTCCAATTCTCATCTAATATTCAATGATGACCCGTTAGACAGAGTGAGTTCGTCGCCATTGGACTACGCAGACTATGAAAAGATCTGGAGGTCCACTAGAAGCTAAGGGGATTTGGCTGAGCTTCAGAAGGACCTTACATCCATAGAGGAATAGGCAGTGAAAGACGATTTAAAACTCAACCAGCCAAAATGTCACGTGATATACATTCTGCCCCACACGACGCAAAATATTTACACCGTCAATGGAAGCCCACTCCCTATTGTTTTGTTAGAGCGCGATATCGGTCTTGTAACCACTGGAAGCCTCCACACCAGCTCGAACTATGTAGTGGACGCAGCCAAGTCAAATGCAACTCTTCACACAACATGGTGCTATCACCTCAAAATCTATCTTTAACTCTGCTTAGGACATATGCACGCCCACACCTTGAGGTCCAAAACGTCATCACACCCCCTCTCCTAAAAAGGGAGACGTAAATCTCTTGGATCGAGTAAAGAGAC
>OX103979.1:51966088-51994402 GCA_944470395.2 Schistosoma turkestanicum
TGACATTCTAGACCTTGATTTTAATGATTCATCTACAAATACCACAGCTTATCACGGCGAACTTCGTTCATATTGTATTAAAATAGTAGAGGAGATTTGTATATTAGGTGGATGTTCTTAAAAGTACAGTTCTGTGTGAACTGGATAACTTAATTTTGAAGCTACCAGTGTCGATCTGAAGATCACATCAACTTTAATTTTATTTTGAAATCAATGTTGTTTAATAACAGTCCCTTGAAATACATATTATTATTGTTGTTTTCATATCTCTCATTTTATTGTAAGATTATTTGTCTGAGAAATATGTTGAGATATGTAAGGATTTAGTCTAAAAGTTAAGGCTTTTACATTATCAGACTTTGGATAAAAACTATCCATAAAATATTGGACATTGTTAATATGCAATAAGACTTTTGAACTATGAAGGCATATATCCGTTCAACCACATAGAACTTTAATAATAAAACTAGAGAGATATGAAGATATTTTTCATCTTCTAGAGCTTTTCAGTAGTTAACCTACAATCACATCATCGTCTGTTTGCAGTAAGCGATGTCTGGAAACCTTCCTATTTGACGGTTAAAATTCGCGTTTTTATGAAGGCTACATGTCGAGTTAGCATCTAGAACGTAAGTAGGCTATTATCTCATTGGCGTCAATATCTTTCGGTCATAAAGGTGTCACACAATAAAAGCTAAACACTAGACAACATTTTCTACCACTAACTGAGACTAAGAATAATAATTATTATTATGCGGGCGAAGGAGCACCAGCTGATCAGATCTCCGTTACCAACTGATTACCTGTTGTTATAATTCCTTTCCCACCAAAGTGAGAAGAAAGTGGTATGGTAAACGATGCCTTCTTGTTATTTCCAATAATAGCTTGACAAATCGCACACTGGATGCAATCAATCAACCCACCGAAAAATATGTATGAGCAAACGCTGAATTTCCATGACGCTTTGAAAATGGCGAGTACAGTCATTTGCGGCTTCGAGAAACATTTTCTTATGAGCACTGGGTTTCTACAAGCCCATTACATCTCATGGAGGTACGTTTTTCTACTCCAGCTAACCGAGAGTTTGATCGTAAACGTAGATTCTCAGATAACGAAGTCGTGCAAAATTTGCACACGGATCGAGAAGCCTGATGACCGGACATTGCTGATGAGTTGAAAGCAGCAACGGCATCCAGTAACTTCTGGCAGATCTATTATTTCATCCGGACCAACGCCACAAATAAGCCTCGTGTGAATACAACAATCTGCGAACCTGATGTGGTACTAGTCAGTAGCATCTACCGACCACTGAGACGATGGACAAAGATTTTGGAGGAACGATCCAGCTGGTTCATTGCAAAGACAACATATAGTAAACTATTTTGTCTTCTGTGGCTGGTGATGATTGATCCGATTAACGAGATGGAGGTCAGCAAGGAAATCCATGAAACACCAGGACTAGATTACCTACATCTGGCACTTTTAAGAGACAGTAGGGACCTCCTGGTAGATTTACGTTGTCTCAAAACAAATCAAGAACATTGATAAGTGAAACCGTTTTTAGCATCAGAATTTTCGTTTCTTGTAACCAATATATCTAAGTAAAATAAGGGAATATTAGTGTTTCTAAGTTGCTTAAGACGACAGTAGCGTATTTCTGCAAATTAGATCAACTCTCTAGAACTTTAGACGTTTGGACTCCACCGTAAGTAGAGCGATACAACCGTTTACAAAATTCAAGTATTCTATTTCGCTTTGCATGAAACAAGATTTTGTGAACTGCCATTAAAATACGAAATCTCCTGTTGATTTTATACAACTAAGTGGCTTATATCAAGGGTGCTTGACTCATCAGTTTGCTTATAAATGAAAGAGCAACACCTTATATGCTGTTGTTATTCTGCAACAAAATGTAGTGTTTAGTTTGGAAAAGAGTAGGTAGTACGTCGGATAAGGATTTTTAGACTGTACATCTGCTTTGGACTCCATATCAAGGCCATTACTATTAAAAAATTTTGCCACCGTCAGCACCAACAGCTAAACATCTAACAAGCTGTATTCCTACCTCTCCGGAAAAGAAGAGTACACTGCGCTTTCAAAACATTGTTCTGTTTCCCCAACGAATAAAGAAAACGTGCCACAAAATGTTCTTAACCATTTTCTTTTTTTCCGTTTACAGAAATCTTTTCCATGTGTGCATAATCTCGCTGTTTCAACGTCTATTTCCACCTCGTCAAATCCTTTTTGATGGGCCAAACTTAATACTAAAACATGAACGGCACTCAAAGTCCATATTTTTAAAGATTCTGTGATAATGAGAATTCCACACGTCATTCATTATGGTGTAATTTTTTCTTCTAATTGATTTTGAAGAAATTTTTAATGAACTGTTATATAAAGTGGCTACATACTTTGGCGTTACTCAATATCTATTTTTACGATTTTTAAACGCTTGTACACTACCTACTATTTTCTACTGTTTCCCGTTACTATCTCCTGCGTTTTTGAGGAAAGATATATTACTGTTGGGGAGAGCTCTGAAGGCAGTTAGTTGGGTGTCAGGTAAATATCCTGAGGCCACATTGAATATGGTTGTGGATAGATATTTGAAAACTTGCGAACTCCTGATAAGTGTTTTCTTATCAGATAACAACCATCTACTTCATTCACATGGGTCTCCTTGTATATCTTACGGTAGAACTTATAATACTGAATGAAGCCAATACTAATAATAATAATAATAATGTTGTGAGATGTACTTTTGCGACATGCAAATTTCTCATACTATGGTTGTAGGCTCATTAAATATAAGGACAACATCGATTTTTGCGAGTAACAGTCCCTTCCCATTAAAATTTTACCATTCGGAATAGCCAGGAAAATACAATATTTTGCATTCCTACGTCATAATATAGAACATTTACAAAACTCTAAATAACGTAAAGTAATTGCGTACGTCATGTTTTGTCAGTTACATTTTTTATGACTATAACTTATTTAAGTCGGCAGACAATTATGAACTAACGATAAATGATGTAAATAACCAAACATCGAGAATATCCCATGGTCGTGAGAAAAATTCCAATGTACATGGTAATATCACGAATTACACTTAAAAAGTAGGAAATGAACTCCACAATCATTTCAGTTATCACGGTCCTTAATGATTCTTTACTATTTATTCATAATTAAGATATGCGCTAATAATGTTCCATCCTACCGATCTAGAATATATAGATCTTCAATTCTTTTGTTATTTCTCGTTTATCTCTTATTAAGTCTTCCATATCACTCTCAAATTTATATCAAGCAAAGTTGGGTTCAACGTGAATAGGACACAACTGTTTCTCAAACATCTCGATTATAGAGTTCTAACGAACTAACAGACCCATGGCTCTGTAATCCACCAAAGAATTCCGTACCGATGGATTTGGATCTTACAACACTCAACAACACGCCCAGCAACCAGTTTTAGTACCTTAGCACAACCAGTCTCTTTTCAGTACACTACTTTCATCCTTTCATTAGATAAACGGTTGTGGTCGAACCTATGTAACATCCAGATCTCGCTAGGCTATTTCCTATCTAAGACGTACGTTGTGTGTTGAAGATAGAGGACATGTGGGTCGGCGTATTTCAGAACTAGAATTAGAAAACGACAAGATAAAGTTTAGTCAGCAACTCAGTAGGTAAATAGAATGCACTTGCGTTTAACAATTAGTCCAATCAACGGTGATAATCAGAAAAACCATCAAGAAATTAAGTCTTCCTGACAATTAAAAAGAGAAATTGGTAGCCTAGTATTTCGACTGCCCTACATTTCATGGCGTTTGAAAAGATGATTTACTAAACACAAAAATAAATACCATCCAACTATCAACAATAAAACATGTTCCTCTTTCATTTCTCGATAGAATTATTATTTATGATTCATTATCTTGTGGTTCTTTATTTCTATCATTATTTCAAGCTCACAATGAGTCATCAATACACACGTTGTATAAAGTGGAAGTTAATTATCTGGATGACACAGGCAATTTCGCTTAAATAGGCTAGTTATTTGAGCCGAGAATAGTGAACCAGCTGACATATATTTGTTTCTTGTCAGCCTCACTTAACGTTTTGCACTGATAATCTGGAGTCTCAGCAAAGAGTTAGGTCAGTACTCAACAAAAAACTTTCTCTGAAGATGTATGCCTATGGCTCCCCAAACCATCGAATCTAAAACTGATCAGAAACATTTATGTGACTTACCAGTACCACTTGGTTTATTACATGCTTTGCTTTGGAAAAAAATGTTGTGCATTTTTTCACGTTCAGCTTCGGATAACTGGTTTGAGAGATTGTTAACCAATAGGTTAAGAAACCAAGATAACCTGTGCGTAGAAGCTAACACTATTCTTCCAACATTACTATTACTGTTGTTGACAAAGATGAAATGAAAAAATATCTTCCATTTAAAGCCATATTAACCATAAAGACAGAAAGTCAAAGTGAGTTAGTTTCTGTTGGATTGAAACATATTTTGGAGGATACTAGAGTTCCAACCAGATATTTTATTTCTGGAAGCTTCAGAAATCGGTGTTTAAATACAAGACCCAAACGTAACGCTGACAAGTAACTAAAACTTACTTTAAATATTATGAGAATTACTTTACATAGCCCTATCTTTATTACAAAGATACTTTTAATGTGCACAATAACAGTTCGCCGGACTAGTGAGAAATAGGGTTCTCGAAACCATCGCATTGAGTAGTACATCGAGTAGCTCTGCAAATCAATGAACATGCCATTGTGTCAAAAGCGTTCATACGACTATTCAAGTCATCAATCCTCAAATTAGATGTATTGCGATTCAGTACTGCAAGGACCTTAAAGACAGTTCGTACAACCAATAATGTGACTTCTTCAAAAGCTTGGTTTGCAAGAGGATCAAAATGTAAATCAACCATAAACAAGACTTAACGGATGGCTGAGAAATCCATCGCACCCTACATTGTACACTGTGGCAACGAACAGGAAAGACAGCAGATATCTATGTATCTAATTGAAAGCTTTATTCATAACTCTCTGGATCGGAATTTAATAATTTTATTAAGCGATAAGTAGGACATTCGAAATTTAATAATTACTAATTTAGAAAAAAATATAGGTGAAAAGAGAAAAAGATAATTGTCTCGATACGTGAACATATAGCAACTATAACTAAAGTTGTGAGATTTCACCACTTGATTCCTTTTATTACTTCATTAAGAGTGGCTGCACTCTTCTTTAGTTTACATAATTCATCCGGACTAAGTTCCGGAAGAATCACATGGCTGATTCCAACCGAAGTAACAAGGCATGGTAAACTCAAGTAAACATCTTCTTCGATTCCCAAATATCCTTTGACAGGAACGGAGAGTGGATAAACTGTATGAAGGTTATTTAACAGAGCGTTGCATAGTGATCGACAAGTCAACCCGATTGCCCACGAGGTATAACCTTTCAGGCGGATGATGTCGTAGGCACTCTGAACAACTTGCTTGTGTATTTCTCCGAAATCGTCAGGATCCTTTTCGTATCCTATCTTCGGATTCAGAGAAGACAGTCGAACTCCGCCAACATTGACATTACTCCAAACAGCTACACTGGAGTCCCCGTGTTCACCAATTACATATCCATGGACAGAATTAGCAGACACCTGTAATTTCTCACCGAGCAGAAAACGAAATCTTGCCGAGTCTAGCATTGTGCCGGTTCCGATTACTCTGTGAGCTGGAAATCCACTCAATTTTCGAGCGACGTATGTCAAGATATCGACAGGGTTCGACACAACAACTATAATACAGTTCGGACTGTGTTTGACAACATTTGGGATTATCCCTTTGAATATGTCCACATTACGCTGAACCAAGTCCAGTCGTGATTCACCTTCTTTTTGTCTTGCACCAGCAGTGATAACGACAATATCTGAATTTGCAGAGTATTTATAGTCAGTGCCTCCATCAACCTTGCATCTGCTCAGAAACTGTTGACCGTGTTGTAGGTCCAGTACTTCTCCTTTAACCTTATCAGCCAGAACATCAACCAATGCGATTTCTCCAGCTACTTGCATGGTAGAGAATGCTGCTGCCATTCCGACCATTCCAACACCTATAACAGTTACTTTACTACGCGGATGAGCCTCGAAATTTGGGGGAGCTATCGGTTTCATCAAACTCTGGCATATGGATGACATGTTTCCTGTTCAATAACTCAAGCAACTCGGCAAATCGAATACGTGACCTGAGCCAACAAACCAAACTATCTCCAGTACAAGTTCACTTAATTGGAAAAGTAAAACAAAGAAGTTACATTAGCGCTTAAGAAAGTCTGATTGGAAATAACGGTCCTCAATTCATTTCTTTGGAAGCGGATTTTCGTAAAATTTGAGTCTGGTGTATTCATAAGCGTTTTTATACTTTCCGTAGTAGGATCGTGTATTTTCGAAATATTATATTCTATACGTTTATCCAATATCATTTTCACGAGCTAGTATAAGCCAATTTATTTCTGTGCGCCGGATTCTCGTTCTGATGCTGATAAGAGTAAGATTTCATGACCAAGTAAATAATGGGTAATTTAATTTATCAATTGGTAGTGAGAACCGTGAGAGAACCGAAGTGTAAACAAAGGAACGGGAACAGAGATAATAGGCAAGATAGATTCAGTTTGTGATAGGAGGAGATGGCGATAGTAATGACAAGCAAGTCTCAAGGCAAACATCATGCAGAGCTAGTCCGTGAGAGAGATGATAATCCGCGTGTTGGATTGTCTGTAGGCGAACGGTGGTGATCCATCGGTGAAACAATCACGGTTAGATAATTTGGCGTGTTTCATATGTTGTACGCCATATTCAGACCACCTCTGATTCTTCTGTAACTCAGGGGGAATAATACTAAGTGAAAGAGTCAATCCTCATGAGTTTCATCTTTCAACCCTATCACACATTTCGTTGCTCGTCTCTTTACTCGATCCAAGAGATTTACGTCTCCCTTTTTAGGAGAGGGGGTGTGATGACGTTTTGGACCTCAAGGTGTGGGCGTGCATATGTCCTAAGCAGAGTTAAAGATAGATTTTGAGGTGATAGCACCATGTTGTGTGAAGAGTTGCATTTGACTTGGCTGCGTCCACTACATAGTTCGAGCTGGTGTGGAGGCTTCCAGTGGTTACAAGACCGATATCGCGCTCTAACAAAACAATAGGGAGTGGGCTTCCATTGACGGTGTAAATATTTTGCGTCGTGTGGGGAAGAATGTACTCTCTTAGTAGACTTTTATGACCCGTACTCACTTAAATTTTTCGTGGACGACTAAATTCTTTCAATACTTAACAAAGACAAGTGAAGAAACTGAATATTGGGCCTGAAGTAAAATAAGTATGTTTAATTCCAACCAGCTCATCACGATTCTCCGAGCCAAGAAGACCAGTCAACGACCGATCTCAAGTAAACAACTCTGAACCACTCCTAATCTTATACCGGAATATTCAGCAGTCTTCACCGTCAAATGCACTCGTGAAATGTGGGCTTATGATACTCATTCCTACACGCAAACGCTTACCATCAAGTCCTTGAGGAGCAGAATCTAAATGTATTAGCTCCCAACTTTGATCAACCTAAGATATTGCGCAAATCTCATCCATTGCCTATTTTTCGAATCTGATATGGATTGGAACTCACCAGTATACAAGAACTAGTGAACACCTAACTGATATAATTATTCGAGGATTTGAAGACGTTTTCGTCAAAACACATAGTTGACAAGCGAATAAAAAGATCAAATAGTCAAATTATAGTTGAACAGTCAAGTTTGTGATCTTTGTACATTATTTACTGGGTGAATAAAATTCAATGGATCGTCAATTCGACTATGTAAATGCGTCTCACACCTGGATAATAAAGGAATAACTATTCTTTACTTTAAAACCGTTCTCCGTTATGAGTCCTCTGAAGACTTGTCCCAAAAGCTACGTCATGAAACCAGTTACTTACTGTGGATATCAACCAACACGATATAGTGAACATAATGATCTCTTCAAATATTAGAATTGCCACAGGACAGAATGAGTTACCCATCCTAATGCTGAAGCGAAATGCAAGGAGCGTATCTTTCCTGCTCACAACGGTTTTAATAATACCATTCAGGACACTATGCATTTCGATTAAACTGGAAGGAGTTTTGATAATTCTGTTCGCAAAAACGGTCCTCGAATTGATGAGGAATTCAGAAGGCTGTGGTTTGAGAGAACACAAAGAATGAATGCACCTGCGCCTTGGCAAACGGTTTTGAGCCATGTCATTCATGGTCTCTAACCATCAATCATTATCTTCTCGCGGACCCCAACCAGGTGCCCCATATCTACCAACATGACTCAGTCCACTAGTCAGTGACTTCATGGATTTCTGCCATGTTTTGGTCTGGCCGCCCCCAGATTTCTTCCAATCTACTCCTAAATCACAAAACACAGCTCGTTCATGTTGTCGGTGGTTGGACATTCTTGACACATGTCCCAACCACCTCAACAGATGTAGTTCCATTACTTCATCTACTGGCATGCCATCCTAACCTAGCACCCGTTTAATAACTACAGCATTTCGTACTCGGTTGTCCTAGGATATATGAGCAATGCTCCGAAAACACCTATAATCGAATACTAGTAGCCTACGAATGTCCTCTACTCTGACTGGCCCTGTTTCACAGCCATAAAGTAGGACGGAGCGAACTATTGCGCAGTAAACTAGTCTTTTGATTAGCGAACGGGTATCTCGCCTATGCCATTATCGACGTAGGTTGGCAAAAGCCAATCGAGCTTTCTGTATCTGTGATGAGATTTCGTCGGTCATCAGCACTGATGAGACTCTCGAGATAAGTGAAGTGGTCAACACTCTCAACTGACTCATTCCCTATCACTAGTTCAGATACCGATGAAATCAATCTTGTGGTAAGATTTTGTATTTCGAGGGTGAGAACCGCATCTCGAACATGCTTGCATTGTTGAGTCGGGTAGTCAGAAGACTACTTTTTATCAGCATCTTCCCCAAATGGAACTAGGTCATCGGTATATTCTAAGTCCACTAGTGAATCTCCTGGTATAAGGTACTCTCCTGAAAATTGAAACGAAGATAATATTATGTCTAGAAGCATGTCTATGAATAAATTAAACAAGAATGGAGAAGGTGGGCATCGATGACGGACATAACTTGAAGTAACCGATTCCGAAAACAGTTCGCCATATGCTCTAACTCGACCTCTAGTGTTTGAGTAGAGATTTTATAAGGTTAATGTGCTTCTCTGGAACACCTTTCATTGAAAAACATTGCCACAGAACCTCACGATGGACAGAGTCAAATGCCGCCTTAAGATCCAGGAAGACAACTATTGTCAGACGCCCAAATATATGCTCTGGGATGATGAAAAGCTGCTGCAAAGATGGCAGCAACGCAAACATTAAGTTGCGCGTTAAAATGTTTTATAAACAAAAAGTATCGTTAAACCATCACTAGCAGAGTTGGTTATAATAATGGATGTTTCTATGAGACCAATCGCATTCTCTGCCTGAAAGTGGGTTTGCTGCAACTTCATCAACCGATCTGCTATTCTCAACCAGTACCTGTTTCCTAACAACAGCATTACTTACTCGGTGGTGATAAGGGGAATGGAAACACTTCAACTGTTAGGTTTGTGTGCTTATTTCGGCCTCCCTCCTGTTGTATCACAGATCTGGGTCGGCTTTAGCAACACCTACTCTGGCTAGATAACTCGTTCTTCGAACTTTACCGAGCTGGGAGTGCATCAGTCATGTCTTGCCGGTTCCCGAATTCCACAGTCATCAGACTTGCTGACCTAATGGACGTGAAATGTAACGGGCGAGGCAGCCTAGAAATGCAAATAGCCCGCATGGTGTGAAGGCCCAGGCTACGTGATAGCCATCTCCACTGTT
Organism: Schistosoma turkestanicum; assembly: GCA_944470395.2. NCBI lineage: Eukaryota > Metazoa > Platyhelminthes > Trematoda > Strigeidida > Schistosomatidae > Schistosoma > Schistosoma turkestanicum. The sequence continues at coordinate 51,976,052 of OX103979.1, forward strand.
GCACATCGTGCACTTGAGCTTCCTCCAAGCTGCCGCCGCCCAATTCGGATACGCCTTGAACTATCATAGTGGTCTGCTCTTGTCTACCTGATGTTGTCCTTGCTGCTGCTCGTACCGACCACATTTTGTCGTGCCTGATGGAAATCAGGGGGCAGTTTAACGGATGGTCTTTGGAATGAGAGGAGGATGTCTTCAACAAGTCGTGCCGAGTCTAGAGTTACCCTCACTTGAGGGTGCTTCCCTTTTGAAACCTTCTGACCTGTAAAAATGCATCATATTTTTACTAAAGTATTACACATTTCGAGGGTTGCGTAGTGTCTATCTCACTGTTCTTTGTCGTTGGCGGCCCTACGTTCTAGTAAGCTTCTTTCAGACACTGGAACACTAAATAAAATAAGTGAATTTAATCTATCGTCCTGTCCTTGACTGTGAGGCCTGCAGCTGCGCTATTGCCTTCGTTACTTTGCACCATAGGCATCTATACCTGAACCACGGACAGGGGTGACTCAACATGAACCCATAATACTCCTCAGGTACTGTGGTGTTGCAGTGACAATGTACCCATGTGCTACAGAAGTTGCATTCAAAAGTAGAGTCAACGATTTTGACTAGCACTGAGTAACTGATACAATCATCCTACGAATTCTGTATGATAGACTGTGTGGACTGGACATAGGGACTCATTTTTCTCATATATTTACCTAGACCACTGGTCTTTTTAGGAATAGGATTCAGAGGAGTGTGTTTTGGTTCCACTGTTTGAGACTTACTGGAGGTGTTTGATTTGAGTGGTCAGAACTATGGACACTGATAAGAAAAATACTTTTATTGGGTTCGTCACTAAGTATGCTTGAGGCTATTACGCGTTTAGCTTAGTCGATAAACGCGAACGAGACTTTTATCAGCGTCCAGGTAGGCTACCTTGAATCCTCAAAATAGAGTAAGAAGGCTTTGTAAGCGTAGAAAGTATATTCTACAAACACCCAGCAATCACAGTACAATCAAGCAAACAACTTTCGTTTATTTATACATCATAGAAACGTCCTTGAGACAGTTAAGAAAATAGCACACTAAAATACACAGCAGCTAATCACAGCCATGGATTTTCCTGGTGGGAATCGAAATCTCAAGGCCGACTGATCTGCCCATGCTCTCAAACGGAAAAACCAAAATAAGGCATTTATCAAGTGAATTTTTAGGATCCAACATCCCCAACACTCCTTGATGGGCGATCTGGGGCTAGCCGTCTGCGTATCTGATTTCGATGACGTGACGATTTATCATCTCCTACCTCTACTTCGTACATAACTCGACCAACTCTTTTGACCACTCTCGGCTGGTGTCCCCTCCCCTTTTGACTTAAGCAATGCTGTTTTAAACGTATCCACAAACCTTTGCACCTGCCCATTTGATTGCGGGTGGTATGGTGGCGAGCGTAAGTGTTTAATGGCCAGCCGTTGACAGGAAGTCTGGAATTGGGAAGAGGTGAATTGAGAGCCATTGTCAGATACGATCACATCTGGTATGCCATTTCTTGAGAAAATTTCAGTTAGGAGCTGTATAGTCTTAGTTGTAGTGGGCGGCATAACAGGGCTGATTTCTGGCTATTTTGAGAAGGCGTCGACCACAATTCAATACATAGTTCCATTAATTGAACCAGCGAAGTCGACATGTATCCTAGACCAAGAATGCTCAGATTTTGGCCATGAAACCGGCGGAATTTTGGCATTCATCTTTGTCTCCTGCTGACACCGCATGCATTTTTCAACCAATGCTGTGACATGTTGATCCATGTGAGGCCAGTATGCATAACTCCTGGCTACTGACTTCATTCGTTTAATCCCAGGATGACCGAGATGAAACTGTCTCAGCGCTTTTGCACGAAGGGATTCTGGCACCACTACTCTTTCACCAAACATCAGACAATCGTTCACGATGCATAGTGAATCCCGCCGCTGATACAGTTGCTTCATGTCACCATCAAACTTCCTCGACGGCCAACCGTTAGTGACATATTTCATCGTCATCTTGATGATATGGTCGTCTCTAGAAGCATTTTGTATGCCTGTTGCGGACACCGGTAACGCACGAACTGCTGTTGTCAGATAACATTCTGCGTGGTCTTCTACTGACAGAGATGTGATCACCATGTTTTCCTCAGCTGCCACTTGATCATTAATGAGTCGTGACAAAGCGTCTGCTTGACCGAATGGTAGAGTGCGTCGATACTGGATTTCGAAATCATACCCCAAAAGTACCAAGGTCCGACCGTACAGAAACTTATGGAAACGGCGAACAGCAAACACAAGGGCAAGAGCTTCTTTCTCTATCTGGCTATACTTCTTTTCTGCTGGGGTCAGTGTACGGGATGCATGCATAACGGCTTTTTCTGACGCGTCTGGAAACTGATGTGAAATAACAGCACCTAGACCATATGCTGAAGCGTCTGCTGCTACGATGATCGGCATGGATGGGTCGTAGTGTGTTAATAACAATTCCGAGCTAATTATAGACTTGAGTTTACCAAAAGCGGCGTCACACTCTTTAGTCCAGTTTCATGTGCTATGTTTCTGCAGTAGACAATTCAATGGAGCGCGAATATCATGCATCGAGGGAACAAAAGCTGAATAATAACTGATTAGTCCGAGAAAAGATTGTAATTCGGAAACATTATTGGGAGTGGGCATCAGTTTGATAGCTCGGATGTTCTCAGGATCCGGTCTGCGATCGTCGGCATCAAAGATGAATCCCAAATACTTCACCGACTGCAATAGAAACTGGCATTTTTCTGGGCATAACCGGAAACCATTGTCACTGATGCGTTGTAGTACCAATGTCGTGCGTTCCCGTAGCTGTTCTAACGTCTTCGCAACAATTAAGATATCATCGAGATACGCTGCAACCTCTGAGATATCTGGTAGAATAGTATCCATTAGCTGTTGGAAGATAGATAGGGCAGTCTTAACTCCAAAAGGCAGACGGTTTTACTGGAACAAACCACGATGGCTGTTGATAGTAAACAGCTCTTTAGATGCTTTATCGACTTCCACTTGCAAATAAGCATCAGCTAGGTCGAGCTTTGCGAAGAACTTTCCCCCATTCAGCATAGTGAACATATCTGCTGGGATTGGTAGAGGATAATGATGCTGTTCTAGAGCTGCGTTGAGACCTGTAGAGAAGTCAGCACATATACGTATCGTGCCGTTGGCCTTCTTGATAACGACTATAGGTGCTGTCCAACTAGAGTAAGAAACGGAAGAAATAACTCCTTGTCGTTGAAGGCGATCCAACTCCTCATCTACTGTTGCTAATGTTGCATAAGGTACGAAACAAGGATTTCGGAGAGAAGAATTTAGTAGTGTATAATATAACTACAAGGAATGGAACCTGAAAGTACTTCAGAATTGCAACTATACCTTTGACAGTCTTGGTAAGTAATAACATTGATGATAATAATTTATTCTCAAATAACAACATTTAACAAGATGTATGCCAATTTACAGGCAAGATCAAAATGTTAAGACAGCCATCATGTTATATCTAAAACGTTGTTCACTTAGTGAAACATTTCACAAGATAGATTGGCTTCAATGAGATGGCTAAAATTTTCCACATAAAATTGTAGATAATTTTCCAGAATCTGCAATGTGCAAGGCGAGTAACTGGCGCGAGTTTGAACGGTTGCGTTACAACGAACTGCTAATCACTTCGAAACAATGCAAGGTAGAACCAGGTCTGCATATAACGAGAATTGATGAGGTGAATGTGCCAATATCTTGTTGATGTTCGTCAGCTTATAAATTTAAAGGGCTCTGGGTAAAATAATCAAGTCGGCAAATGTTCAGACTTGAAATGATTCCGTTTGCTCAAAATTGTACTCTGATTGTCCACCAGTGAATGGAGAATAATTTTATGTCTTTAAGAGTGATTAAATATCCCAATCTGGAGTCCGAAAATGGATTGTTTCCTGTAAATAGGGGGAAGTCATCGAGGCCACGTCAATTTTGTTAGTTTAATTGCATTTCTCATGGTTTAGTGGAAAAATTCTGTGAAGAGAACGCGACTGGTTAAACAGAAACATTCTTTATTATAGTTCATTGTTCCAGTGATTGTTTACCAATATTTTTGTTCTATTACACTCTGTTAGCGCGAAAATTCCCTTTGTGTCGCAGCCACCTTTGCACTACCGCCTTTCTTATTTCGCATAACACTTCGAGCTCAATTTTGGTATTATTTAGATGCCTATAAAACAGCCAGCTTGATTGTTATCTAATATGGATTATTCCTTCTTTGCGGTGGCGGTCAATAATTTCTAATCCACTAAAAGCGGGTGTGCCGACTTTTCGTCCAAAGAAGACAATTACTGTGAGTCTATTATTCATCTATCTCCATTTTTATCATGTTGCAATACTATTATTAACGTCCTTTAATATACATCATACTTCCAGCAACGTTTCAAATGGCGGATAGCTATCAGAATAGACTCGGAGGTGCAGGTCGTTGCATTTCCAACTGTCTACACCACATCACATCAGATTGTTAGTTTATTTTACGTGCACGATTTTTGCACTAACGCTAGGTACTTGGTGACCACAGGTGCCTAAGTTTCTGTCGTTTCGTTTGATAGCAGCAAGTCATAAGCTATGATGCTTCGACCACGCGCTGCGAATGACTGTCATTCCTTCCTACGGTACACGACAGCTAACGATCAAGCTGAATAATCGACGACAGTATCTGTGGCCGTTCATCCCTGTTGATGTTCTCATAGCTGTAGATGGTATCGATTCCCTACAGCTCTATGAATTGTTACTTGATTCACGTAGGCTGCAGTTAATCGATACTTCATTAAATATCAAATCCATGGGTTTTAACGCGCTAACAGATATGTACCGAATCACTAATATATTTTGCATTATTATTCATTTCACATTATACTTGATAAGTTCCTCGAAGTAACGAAACCGAAGAGATTCTATCGGTGATTATCGACTAATTTCCTATCCAGTCAGCGCCTGATCGATTCTTGGAGAACAGGGTAGAAAATTCTCGTATTGTTAGCTGCGTGCTGATTGGTTAAATCTAATCCAGTCGATCACGTGAATTTCTATCCAGAAGCTTTCCATGTAAATGCTATCAATAACTAACGTTGTATCTAATTTCGCCTTCGTCTTCGGCTCCTTATTTCCATTTAACCTTTCTATTTGGAATATAATCTTTTCCTGCTCAACCGTGTTTTTGATTCTTTGGAACTTGTCCAGTGCATTGTGGTCAGAGAATACTAAGCAATAAGATTTAGCCGGGAATTACCTAAGCAAGCGTTAAAACAGTGTCGACGAGGAAATAGGAAAAAAATTTCAAAATGCCTATTTCAGATGATCAGCTCAACCGAATACTACAACAACAGCAAGCACAATTAGATGCGCAAATGCGGTTGTTGGAGACTCTTACTCAACAGCTCAACATCCAGTTTTCGAGTCCACATGCTGTTTTAAATACGTCTTGTGAAGCAGTGGCAAACAGCATACCAGAATTTGTCTATAATCCTGAAAGTGGAAATACTTTCTGACGTGGTTCAAACGTTGGGAAGATACATTTAGAATTGAATTCGGTAAACAAGACGGTGCATGGAAGACTCGCTTGTTGCTGCGTAAGCTGGAAAGTAATGAGCATGCACGTTATGCTGACCAAATACTATCGAAGTTACCTCGAGAGCTCAGCTTCGAGGAGAGAGTAATTCAGCTGTCAGAGATTTTCGGTGAATCATCGTCATTGGTTAGTATTAGATATCAGTGTCTAAATCTGGTGAAACACAAAGATGATGAAAATGCGGTCCTTGCAGACATCGTCAACAGAGAATGTGAACGGTTCAAGTTACGCTCGTTGACAGAAGACCAAATTAAATGCTTAGTATCCATCAAAGCTCTTCAGTCACCGCAAGACGCTGAGATCAGAACTAGACTTTTGGTTCGACTGGATCAAGACCCGAACGTCACACTCAGAACATTGACAGATGAGTGTAAACGACTACAAAGTATCAGACACCACAAAATGTTGATCGAACAGGCATAACCTAATTTAACCGGCAGTAGTGTCAATGCTATTACTAGGTTAAAAGTCCAGAAGCCAACAACATCTCGTAACAAACTAACGACGGCATGCTGGTTATGTAGTGATTGGCATTACGTGCGATTCCGTCCATTTAAAAAACATAAATGTCAGATGTGCAATAAACGAGGACATAGAGGTCATTGTGAACCGAATCGTACGTCTCAGCCCAGGAAGAAGCATAAACGTACTCTACATGTGGTGAAATTAGCCGACCCTAAATCACTTTCCCTGGTAGCTGCTTTTCAAACAGACTATGACGTTCGGAGAAAGTATGTTACTATCCAGATGAACGGTGTATCAGCTCGTTTTCAAATCGATACGGCATCAGATATCACCTTAATGTCTAAAGAAAAGTATAAATTGCTGGGAAAACCGCCAATGAAGCCATCTAAGAAAACAGCTAAAAGCGCTTCAGGTGGTGTGTTAAAACTGGTTGGTGAGTTCCAGTGTGAATTTTCCTTCAACGGAACAAAATGTACAGGAATATGCTATCTGACAGAACGGCCAAACCTTGATCTTCTTGGTCTAAATATGCTAGAAAAACTAAGAATAATAGATTTACCCATTAAGAATGTCTGCAGCGTATCGTGTTCATCATTGGACACCCCGATATTTACAAAGAAGACAGGTTAAAGGTTACTTGATAAACGGAAGAGGAAGTCAGCCTCTGTTTTTCAGAATAGCCTTGGCCGCTGTACGAATATGAAAGCTCACCTACCAGTGAAATCAGATGCCAATCCTGTTACATGTCCGAGACGCCCTATAAAATATGCTGCTCATGAGCCTCAACAAAACTTATCGATGTGGAGGCAGCCCAATCGAAGGTTGTACACAGATATGTTTCCTACAAACCAGGCGGCTCGTAAGAGTACGGGTGGCAAGGCACCCAGGAAGAAGTCGGACTCCAGCACCAGATCCTAAGAATCTTCTCAAAGGGGAGGTGTTAGTGGGACATAGATGGAATTAAAGCATGACTACGTTGCTGCGCGCTGATTGATCAGCGCCTGATCGATTCTTGGAGAACAGGGTAGAAAATTCTCGTATTGTTAGCTGCGTGCTGATTTGTTAAATCTAATCCAGTCGATCACGTGAATTTCTATCCAGAAGCTTTCCATGTAAATGCTATCAATAACTAACGTTGTATCTGATTTTGCTTTCGCTTTCGGCTACGTTCTCCAACCTACTGTCCTCAGTCTTCCTTTCTAGTTCTGTCAAACTGTTCTTCATTCTTCTCATCTCTGTTTCCTTTTCTTGGCGTAATATGTTTTTTGGTCTTCCTATTTTCCTTTGGCCTTGAGGATTTCAAGTGAGGGCTTGTCTTGTGACTCAGCTGCGTGCTTCTCTCGGTGTGTGTCCTATCCGTTTCGAGCACTGCCTCCTGATTTCTTCCTCCTCTGGGATCTGGTTTGTTCTCTCCAACAGTAGGTTGTTATTCATGGTGTCTGGCCAACGGTTACGAAGTATTTTGCGTATTCTAACCTTGATGCTGGTTAGTAGTTGTTTTGAGGTTCAGATATTCTTCAATTGTATAAATAAAAATAATAATAATATTTATAATAATGATAATTTATTCTCAAATAACAAACATGTTACAGGAGACATGCCAATTTACAGGCAAGATCAAAATATTAAGATTAACAACATATTTCTTTTAAAACGGTATACAGTTACTGAAATATTTCACGAGATTCATTGGATCTTTGAAGATGTGATGTACAATGCTAATAATATGCGCAAGTTACGAAGGTTGCGTTACGACAATCATCTTATGGACTGAGAAACGATTCGTGGTAGAGATAGGTTATCATGTAACAATAATTGATGCGGTAAATGTACAAAGGTCTGGTTGATATTCATCAGCTAATGATTTCACGTGATCTTTGGTAGGGTAACCAAGTCTACTGAAAATATCCAGACTAATATGAGGATTGGAATAAGGTTCTGAAAGAAGAGAAATAAAGAAAACGGGACGAGGAGCGGAACAGGAAATATTCTTGTTCAAAGCCGAACGACGGCTTCGCACATACATTTTTGGATAAAACAAAGGTATGTTTACTCAGACTTTTTTTAGTATCAGAAGACCAACTCTACACCTTCACTTATTTAGGTTAATGAAGACAATTCAGTAGTAAGATTACTAATGGGAAGTTAGTCGAATGAATAGAGGAGATACAGAAGGACCAATTTGTCAGTAATATTGTTGATTATCAAAATATAATAAAGAGGCTCAGTGATATAATTTTTTTGTTTTATTTATTCTTTTTATTTTTAACTCTGCGACTCAAGAAATTATGAATGAGCTCTTTTTAGTATAGTTATCCAGACCAGCTTGTAATAGGATTTCGCGGTAGGAAGTAGAAACCAGTGCAAGGTTACAGACATGAGTTGTAGACGAGGTTAACAAGGAAAAGTAACATCAATATCACTGATTTGTTACATCCTGCTATATCGTAAGGAGCCGTAAGCAAACAAAATGTTCTGCCACACAGACATGGGTAGATTGAGGTTATCGCCCCACGGTCATGAATGCTGGTCAGATAACCACCCTCCCTCCTTTTGTGATTTTGGCTCTCTTACGTTTAATGGTTGATTGTAAATAATGGTCTGTAGTCTACTCTCAACATTTTTTTTGTTTTTTTTTGTACACCTTTTCGGAATTAACTTTATCTACTAGCTCCATATTACAAGCAATCCAGACAACTTTGCCAGACAATATATCCGCGTAGCTTATCACACTGATTTTAAGTAAACGAATGGCATGATTTGTAAGATGAGTCAATTAATAGGTAGTTTGGAAATAGGAAGGACAGGGAGCTGGAACGAGGAGAAAAAGAGAAAAAAAGTTGAAATAATGTTAAAAATTAATGAGTCAAGCGATAAGTTGGTAAGCAGGCAAGGTGTTTGGATGTTAATGAATTGGGGAAATAAAAATTAGTTAAACTGTTAATACTTAAATAAGAAGATACTCACAATGATACACGGTGTTTGAGTTCCGTGTAATTGACAGTAGTTGATCAGCATCTACGGGCTTTTCAATTTGTCTGTCTACTAGAAATAAAAACTAAAACTGCTTTGAAGATATGAAAATAATGATCGGAATTTAAATTCAGAGAAAAGTCACGGGTAACACTTCAAAGGCGTTACCTACTACTGTTAGTAGGAGCGGGGGGATTTGCCTATCATTTCGTGATACATGTATGAGTGGTAATGAGAACACAATGTGTTCATAGTCTATAATTCGTTTCCGAGGTTCATCTAAATATTTGATGGACCATAAAAGAGTGCCTGGGGACTTTGTGTGAGTTCCGGCAATAGTCGGTATATCTCTTTAGAGTCTAGCAACAGCATGACTAGTTTCTTGAACTTAGTGATTGTGTCACAAATACGGATAGTAATTGGTAACCTGTTCCACAGTAGACTGTATCATATTACAAAGAAATTACAACGCAATAATTTCTTGCGTTTTGCCGTTAATAGTGTATATGCGTTGTTTCTAAGTCTGTAAGCAGTGTCGTGGTTCATAGTTGGGCGGTATTTTACGAACGAAAGACCATTTATTAGTTTATAGAGGAGCATTAGGTTGTTTTTGAGACGACGGCGCCATAGAGGTTCTAGGGAAAGATGCTTGCATCTTTCTGTGAAGTCAAGGTTATGGCTCAATCCGAGTGAAGCTTCTTTGTACATTTTCTACTCGCATTTTGTCCATGATATTCATGTTTGAAAATATGAGTGAACAATGTTCAAGTGTGGGCCTTATACAGATTTTGAAGAGAGTAAGCTTAGCCTCACTTGTGAAGAAGTTCTTGTTTATAAACCCAACTAGTCGTCTAGATTTAGAGATAATATTTGAGGCATGTTCTTCGAATTTTAGGCTTTTAGAGTAACTAATACCAAGGTCACGCGCTGATATGAGTGTCTGAACTCTACATTTTTGTAAGTAGAGTGGTGTATCAAGGTGACGCTTGCTAAAATGCATTATGCCACATTTGTTGTGGTTAAACGGCAGTTGCCATATCTCGCTCCAGGTAGTTAAGTTATCAAGATCACTCTGAATCTTAGCTATATTTTCGTCCAGATCTTCAGGCTTATAGCTGTATACTATTTTCAGATCATCAGCATATAAGTATGCTCTTCCAAATTTTATAGTATTACATATATCATTTATGTACATTAGAAACAAGAGTGGACCTAAGACACTTCCCTGGATAACCCCACTGGTTATTGGTCTTGGTGATGAAAGACAGTCGTTGTACTTTATCATTTGTTGTCGCCCATTTAGGAATGAAGCTAACCATGAGTGTAATGGGTTTATGATTCCGAATGACTTCAGTTTAAGTAGAAGCCTTTTGTGTGGGACTTTATCAAAAGCCTTTTTAAAATCGAAGAAAAGGACTGATGCCAGAAGCCCTTTGTCTTGTTTAATCGTGATATCGTTGAAATAATCTAACAGACATGTATCAGACGACCTGGAACTCAAGAACCCATGCTGTGAGAACGATGTCAGATTCTTATTAAGTAGATGCTGTAGTAACTCTTACTTACTTAATTTCTTACGCCTGTTAACCCCAATGGAGCATAGGCCGCCCACCAGTTTTCTCCAACCAACTCTGTCCTGGGCTTCCCTCTCCAGTTCTGTCCAATGTTTGTTCATTCTTCTCATATCTTTCTCTATTTCTCGTCGTAATGTGTTCCTTGGCCTTCCTCTTTTCCTTTTGCCTTGAGGGTTCCATGTGAGGGCTTGTCTCGTGACGCAGTTAGGTGCTTTACGCAATGTGTGTCCTATCCACTTCCACCGCTTCTTCCTGATTTCCTCCTCCACTGGAATCTGGTTTGTTTTCTCCCACAGTTCGTTGTTGCTGATAGTGTCTGGCCAACGAATACGAAGTATTTCGCCTAGACAACTGTCGATAAACACTTGTATCTTCTGGATGATGGCTTCGGTAGTTCTACAAGTTTCCGTTCCATACAGTATAACTGTCTTGATATTTGTATTGAAAATCCTGATTTTGGTGTTAATTTATATTTGTTTGGAGGTCCAGATATTTTTCAACTGTAAAAATGCAACCCTTACCTTGTCGATCCGCGCCCTCACATCTGCATCGGATCCACCTTTCTCGTCGATGATGCTGCCCAGATATGTAAGGGTGTTAACGTCCTCCAAGGCATCTCCATCAAGAGTGATTTGGTTGGTGCATGTTGGGTTGCATCGGAGAATTTTGCTTTTTCCTTTATGTATGTTGAAACCTACTGCTGCAGAGGCTGCTGCTACACTGGTCGTCTTCTCTTGCATTTGTTGTTGAGTGTGCGATAGAAGAGCCAGGTCATCTGCGAAGTCCAGATCGTCCAGCTGCGTCCTAGCTGTCCACTGAATACCGCGCTTCCCTCCAGATGTCGACGCCTTCATAATCCAGTCGATCACCAGAAGAAAGAGAAAGGGTGAGAGTAAGCAAACTTGCCTGACACCGGTCTTCACCTCGAAAGAGTCTGTTAGTTGTCCTTCGTGTACGATTTTGCAGTTGAATCCATCATAAGAATTCCGTATGATGTTGACTATTTTCTCAGACACACCGTAGTTTCGAAGAAGCCTCCACAGTGTTTTCCTATCCACGCTATCGAATGCTTTCTCGTAGTCGATGAAGTTGATGTAGAGTGGTGAGTTCCATTCAATTGATTGTTCCACAATGATCCGTAATGTAGCAATTTGGTCAGTACACGATCGATCCTCACGAAATCCGACTTGTTGATCTCGAAGTTGGGCGTCTACGAAGTCCTTCATTCTGCTTAACAATACTCTGTTGAAGACTTTGCCTGGTATTGAAAGAAGAATGATGCCTCTGTAGATGTCACACTTGCTGAGATCGGCTTTCTTGGGTATTTTGATGAGGTAGATCTTCCACATATTTACGATTGTCAGCTCTGATGTTCTTCACTTCCCTGTTTGCTTCCGTGCATTCAGCTTGTGCCTTAACTTTCTCTGCTCTTGTTCGGCTGACGTTCACTGCTGCCTTCTTGTTCCTCCTTTCTTCAATTTTTGAAAGAGTATCAACGGAGATCCATTCTTTGTGATGGTACTTCTTGTGACCCAGAACTTCGTGACATGTTGAAGTGATTCTCTCCTTAATCCCTTTCCAATGTTGCGTCCTCTCCATTGAGTATATCGTGCAAGGCCTGGAACCTGTTGGTGAGGGCTATCTAGAATTCGTTGAGTTTTAATGTATCCCGAAGAAAGGCTGTATCAAACTTCTGTGATGTTGTCTTCCGCGTTGTCCAGTGCTTCTTTAGTTTCAGTTTCATTTTGGCGATCAGCAAGTGGTGATCTGAGGCTATATCAGCTCCTCTCTTGGTTCTCATATCCTCCATGGTCCTTCTGAACGTTTTGCTGATACAGATATGGTCAATTTGGTTTTGAGTAGTGTGGTCCGGTGAAATCCATGTGGCTTTGTGAATGCGTTTGTGTGGGAATATTGTGCCACCGATGACCAGTTTGTTGAAGGCACATAAGTTTGCAAATCTCTCACCGTTTTCGTTCGTTCCTCCTAGTCCATGTCGTCCAATGATGTCTTCATATCTCCCGACCGTAGCTGCCACCTTGACGTGGTGGTCGGGCTTGCCTATCGTGATGACACAACTGAGCTATATTGGCCGGGCATATATTCCTGAAGGTTCCACCATGACAGACAGGTCGATTGGAGAACGATGAGACTAAAAGCAGCTACTCAAGTTCTGAGGGCAAAGTCGTACTGCTGACTACAGAGGGATGTGACAGCAGTAAGGTGTTTCCTTCGGACAACCAGCATCTACAGCGATGCTGCCTTCTCACAAGGAAGGAAGGATTAGAAAAGGTCGACCCTAAAAATGTCACACCTCACCCTACCCCACGGATTTCCGTCTGCGGTGGTAAGAGTGCCGACTAAGGGCCTTTAAGAGCGGAGCTAATACTCGAAAATCCTTTCATAAAAAGGCCTTGAGTGACCGGCCTGAAGCAGTTGTCCCTTGGACTCTGCGGTCACGTACCCAGGTCTCTAAGATCAACAATAATCTACCTTCTCTTTCTGGTCCCTCAAGAAACAACCTTCCACAGTGTGGGCAGTCGGGAAGTGACAACCGCCCTCATACCCGTAACGGCACGCGAGACCAAATCGGTCAAAATAAAATCCCACACATACCTCTCTTCTCTCCACAACTAACTCTACTCACATTCCCTTATCTGACTGCACCGCTAATGCAAACGATACGAGTTCACGAAACGTCAATCCTGCTCTCTTGACACCTCGTTCTAGACTACATATTGGAGCATTTAATGTACGGACATTGTGTCAAATAGGGCAACAAGCTTCCCTAGCTAGAACATTAGAATCTCGCTCAATCGATGTATGCAGTATCTCGGAAACGCGCATACAGGATCCTAGTAAAATTAATAATCTGATTTCACCTTGTCAGAATAAAGAAGCAAATCCATTTACTCTTCATGTATCCGGTAGCCCTGATGCTGCTTCCCGAGGTCTCGCTGGTGTATGTATAGCATTGAGTCGTAGGGCAGAACAAGCGCTCCCAGACTAGATCCCAGTAGATAGTCACTTGTGCGCTGTGCGACTTAACGGGACAGTAAGGACTCGTAAAGATAAGGACACTCGCCGTTGACTGTTCGTCGTTTCTGCCTATGCCCCCACTGACTGCAGTTCAGACGAGGTTAAAGATGAGTTTTACAGAAAGCTTACGGACCTTTTCCAAAAAGCTAAGCGCTCTGATATAGTTATAATGGCTGGTGACTTTAATGCTCAAGAAGGTAGACTAAGTGAGCAGGAGAGACACCTAAGTGGATGTCATGGTGTCGCGGCTCAGAGAACAGACAATTGTGACCGTCTGTTGCAACTATGCTCAGACAACCGCCTATTCTTAGCAAACACTAACTTTAGGCAAAAGGAAAAGCATCTTTTGACCTGGCGACCTCCAAAGTGGTGGGTGGCGAAATCAAAAGCGATGGAAAAGGCAGCGGCGATGTGCAACAGTAGACAACTTTTCCGACTTATCAAGGAAACTGGTATTAGGAATCCTTCTGTTAGTGAGACTGTTTCGGAAAAGGATGGGACCATTATTTATTCTCAATCCAGGAGACTGGATCGATGGGCAGAACAATTTAGGAATCAGTTCGACTGGCCTCGAGCCACTCTTCAGTGACCCACGATCTCCAGTCATCCTGAATGGCATATCGACCTAAGTCCCCCTAGTCTTAATGAAGTTGAGAAAGCGTTAGTAAATCTGAAGCGAGGGCGAGCTGCAGGTCCTGATAGACTGACCCCTGAGATATTTAAGGATGGTGGTTCAGTTTTAGCAACTAGGTTGGCTGATATCTAAGGTAGAATCTGGGAACTGGACGCAATCCCATCTGACTGGTCTCAATCACTGATTGTCCCAATCTATAAGAAAGGACAGAAGTCTTCTTGTGACAATCACAGAGGAATGAGTCTAACTAATATAGTATCTAAAATATTGGCCTCAGTAATACTTCGACGCTTAACGAAAGCTCGTGAAGAGCAAACTCGAGAAAACCAATCTGGTTTTCGACCTGGACGTGGCTGTATAGACCACATTTTCACACTACGACAGGTCCTGGAACACAGACACACATTTAGGCGTCCTACAATAGTTGTTTTCCTGGACCTTAAGGCGGCATTTGACTCTTTGGATCGTGAGGTTCTGTGGCAGTGTCTGTCATTGAAAGGTTTACCAAATAAGTACATTAACCTCATACAAGCTCTCTACTCAAACACCACTGGTCGAGTGAGAGCTTATGGCGAACTGTCACCGGAATTCTCTACTTCAAGTGGTGTCCGTCAGAGATGTCCACTTTCTCCATTCTTGTTTAATTTTATCATAGACATGCTCCTAGAAATAACCTTATCCTCGTCTGCATTTGCAGGAGTAGACTTTTTACCAGGTGGCTCGCATATTGACTTTGAATACGCCGATGACATAGTCCTACTTGGTGAAGACGCTGACAAAATGCAGTATCTTCTGACTAACCTAAGCAACAATGCAAGCATGTTCGGGATGCGGTTTTCCCCCTCGAAATGCAAAATGTTGCTTCAAGATTGGGTTGCATCGGCACCTGATCTAGTGATAGGGAGTGAAGTAGTCGAACGTGCAGACCGATTCACTTATCTTGGGAGTCTCATTAGTGCCGAAGGCCTGGTGACTGACGAAATCTCAGCAAGGATACAGAAGTCTCGATTGGCTTTTGCCAACTTGCATCACTTATGGCACAGGAGAGATATCCGTTCGCTGACTAAAGGACGAGTGTACTGCGCAGCAGTTCGCTCCGTCTTACTTTATGGCTGTGAAACATGGCCAGTGATAGTAGAAGATATTCGTAGGTTATTGGTTTTCAATCATAGGTGGCAGATCAATAGATGAAGTGGTGAAACTTCATCAGTTGAGGTGGTTGACATGTGTTGCGTATGCACAACCACCGACTGCCTCGACGAACTTTGTTTTGTAGTGTAGGAGTAGGTTGGAAGAAAGTTAGGGGCGGTCAGACCAAAACATGGCAGAAATCCATGAAGTCATTGACTAGTGGACTGAGCCATGTCAGTAATTGTCGACTACCTGGTTGGGGTCCGCGAGATGATAATAATCGATGGTTAGAGACCTTGAATGACATGGCTCAAAATCGTTTGCAATGGCGCCGGTGCATTTATTCTTTGTGTTTTCTCAAATCCTAATCTTCTGGATTCTCCAGCACTTCTAGTTTTGACTTTCCAAACTTTTCTCATTAAATCATACTTCTTGAATAATATCTTCTAATCCTAACATCTCCGATTACTACTAATACCTTTACTACCTCTTCTACTATTGGATTTGAATTGACAATTACATCTCTGTGCTGATATGGTATGGCAACATGAACTGATGTACTTGCGTACGAAATTCTACGTTGCATCTGACTGACTGACTTTTCATATCCACTGTTGTCCATTCCAACCTTGGCATTCAGGTCTCCCATAAGAATCGTCAAATCCTTTGCTGAACATTTCTCGACGGTTGACTGCAGCCTTTCGTAGAATTGATCTTTAATGTCGTCATTGTAGTCATTAGTTGGTGCATAACATTGGATGACGTTCATTGTAATGTCCTCCTTCTTTGTTTTGAAGGATGCTATAATGATCCTGGGTCCATGAGATTCCCATCCTGTCAGTGCCTTTTGTGCATGTTTGGACATCATCAGTGCAACTCCTTGTGTATAAGAAGCATTTTCCTCTTCATTACCAGAGTATAACAGCAGTTCCCCTGAAGCTAGTCTCAGTTGTCCTGCCTATGTCCAATGAGTTTCGCTGATTTCATGTTGTATCTTTTAACTTTTACAGCAAATTGAAATAGTCTTACAGTCTCCCACAATGTACGAAAGTTCCATGTACCTAAAAGAATGGTTGCTCTGGTTGTCAGAAGAGGCATCGGCCCCGTGACTTCTGAGGGAACTCGGCTTTCATCACTGGACGTCATAATTCTCCTTCAAAATCCCAGGAAGAATTAAAATGGTTTGAATTATTTTTTCTGGTTAGCGTTTTTTTGGCAAGTTAGTTTTTGACGGAATGGGGTCGCCAGCCGCATGTCCAACCCTCCTCCTTTACCCGGGCTTGAGACTGGCAGTAGCCCCGAAGGTTCTACTGGCGGAGTTAATTCTGCACCGAACATCTGCTTTATTGGCTACCTTAGTGCATTTGATAGTGTGAACAGAACAACACTATGGAGGCTTCTTCGATACCAAGGCCTGCCTGAGAAGATAGTAAACAGCATACGGAATTTCCATGATGGACTAAGTTGCAGATTCGTGCATGGTAAATAGTTCACAGACTCGTTCTATATAAAAGCTGGTTTAAGACATGTTTGCATACTCTCACGCTTTTGTCTTGTGGTGATCGACTGAGTACATCAGTATTGTACAAGGTGGGTCTGATGCAGATGGGGAATTCAAGGGCAGCATTTATACAATTGAAGAATATCTGAACCTCAAAACAACTACTAACCAGCATCAAGGTTAGAATACGCAAAATACTTCGTAACCGTTGGCCAGACACCATGAATAACAACCTACTGTTGGAGAGAACAAACCAGATCCCAGAGGAGGAAGAAATCAGGAGGCAGTGCACGAAACGGATAGGACACACACCGAGAGAAGCACGCAGCTGAGTCACAAGACAAGCCCTCACTTGGAATCCTCAAGGCCAAAGGAAAATAGGGAGACCGAAAAACATATTACGCCAAGAAAAGGAAACAGAGATGAGAAGAATGAAGAACAGTTTGACAGAACTAGAAAGGAAGACTGAGGACAGTAGGTTGGAGAACGCTGGTCGGCGGCCTATGCTCCATTGGGGTAACAGGTTTAAGTAAGTAAGTAATAATAGCATTTTAAGAGCATTATTAGATTTTCTTGTTGGTCAGCTGTAATCTGTGCGCAAATAATGACTATACTTCTATAATGTGTGACATTGATTACAGAGATATACTGTGAATAAACTTCAACTCTTCCGTAATTCAAATACGTTTCATTCAGTGCTACGGATGAAAGAGTTCAATCTGTAATAAAAAAGGTATGAAAATCACTATTATTCTAGAAGGAAAACTTGTTTGTATGATTAAATTCTACAATAACCGAATAAATGTGTGTTGATGTCATTCGCAGTGTACATTACTAAACAACAATAGTTTCCAGGATGGTAAATTTCACGTGTTAATGCATATGTCCCAATATGCATTAACATGTGTGCAAACACATGAGCAATCTAAATTTAAGAAAGTAAAATAACGAAACTAAATTTACGATAAACAATTTTTGCTAGGTATTATATTATCTTGAAAACTCATTGTATTTGCTAGCAGAAAGAAAACATACAATTATTTGCATTACATGGTTGTGAAGATTGTTAAGTTACACATTTTTGAAAGCATGAATCGATCAATGGTTGAGGAACTTTAAAAAAGTAGGGCAGTAAATGCATATTTTCCCAAAAGTTAAGTAAATGATAACTATTAAGGATTTGAATTCATCGTAGAGAATATCAACAGTGATGTTACGGGTATTTGATTGATTGAGTTATCTGACAGGCGGCTTTGTCAAATTTTAATGTTTCTTAACTGTTATAAATTCCTACTGGCAGCTCTATGGTAGATTTGGTGTTGAATTAAGCATTAAAAAGCTGATAAGTACACTTCAAGTGATACTACAAACAATCGCAAGCAATCACA
>OX103979.1:51994506-52073780 GCA_944470395.2 Schistosoma turkestanicum
GCACAATGCAGACTCGGCAAGATTTCGTTTCTGCTCGGTGAGAAATTACAGGTGTCTGCTAATTCTGTCCATGGATATGTAATTGGTGAACACGGGGACTCCAGTGTAGCTGTTTGGAGTAATGTCAATGTTGGCGGAGTTCGACTGTCTTCTCTGAATCCGAAGATAGGATACGAAAGGATCCTGACGATTTCGGAGAAATACACAAGCAAGTTGTTCAGAGTGCCTACGACATCATCCGCCTGAAAGGTTATACCTCGTGGGCAATCGGGTTGACTTGTCGATCACTATGCAACGCTCTGTTAAATAACCTTCATACAGTTTATCCACTCTCCGTTCCTGTCAAAGGATATTTGGGAATCGAAGAAGATGTTTACTTGAGTTTACCATGCCTTGTTACTTCGGTTGGAATCAGCCATGTGATTCTTCCGGAACTTAGTCCGGATGAATTATGTAAACTAAAGAAGAGTGCAGCCACTCTTAATGAAGTAATAAAAGGAATCAAGTGGTGAAATCTCACAACTTTAGTTATAGTTGCTATATGTTCACGTATCGAGACAATTATCTTTTTCTCTTTTCACCTATATTTTTTTCTAAATTAGTAATTATTAAATTTCGAATGTCCTACTTATCGCTTAATAAAATTAAATTCCGATCCAGAGAGTTATGAATAAAGCTTTCAATTAGATACATAGATATCTGCTGTCTTTCCTGTTCGTTGCCACAGTGTACAATGTAGGGTGCGATGGATTTCTCAGCCATCCGTTAAGTCTTGTTTATGGTTGATTTACATTTTGATCCTCTTGCAAACCAAGCTTTTGAAGAAGTCACATTATTGGTTGTACGAACTGTCTTTAAGGTCCTTGCAGTACTGAATCGCAATACCTCTAATTTGAGGATTGATGACTTGAATAGTCGTATGAACGCTTTTGACACAATGGCATGTTCATTGATTTGCAGAGCTACTCGATGTACTACTCAATGCGATGGTTTCGAGAACCCTATTTCTCACTAGTCCGGCGAACTGTTATTGTGCACATTAAAAGTATCTTTGTAATAAAGATAGGGCTATGTAAAGTAATTCTCATAATATTTAAAGTAAGTTTTAGTTACTTGTCAGCGTTACGTTTGGGTCTTGTATTTAAACACCGATTTCTGAAGCTTCCAGAAATAAAATATCTGGTTGGAACTCTAGTATCCTCCAAAATATGTTTCAATCCAACAGAAACTAACTCACTTTGACTTTCTGTCTTTATGGTTAATATGGCTTTAAATGGAAGATATTTTTTCATTTCATCTTTGTCAACAACAGTAATAGTAATGTTGGAAGAATAGTGTTAGCTTCTACGCACAGGTTATCTTGGTTTCTTAACCTATTGGTTAACAATCTCTCAAACCAGTTATCCGAAGCTGAACGTGAAAAAATGCACAACATTTTTTTCCAAAGCAAAGCATGTAATAAACCAAGTGGTACTGGTAAGTCACATAAATGTTTCTGATCAGTTTTAGATTCGATGGTTTGGGGAGCCATAGGCATACATCTTCAGAGAAAGTTTTTTGTTGAGTACTGACCTAACTCTTTGCTGAGACTCCAGATTATCAGTGCAAAACGTTAAGTGAGGCTGACAAGAAACAAATATATGTCAGCTGGTTCACTATTCTCGGCTCAAATAACTAGCCTATTTAAGCGAAATTGCCTGTGTCATCCAGATAATTAACTTCCACTTTATACAACGTGTGTATTGATGACTCATTGTGAGCTTGAAATAATGATAGAAATAAAGAACCACAAGATAATGAATCATAAATAATAATTCTATCGAGAAATGAAAGAGGAACATGTTTTATTGTTGATAGTTGGATGGTATTTATTTTTGTGTTTAGTAAATCATCTTTTCAAACGCCATGAAATGTAGGGCAGTCGAAATACTAGGCTACCAATTTCTCTTTTTAATTGTCAGGAAGACTTAATTTCTTGATGGTTTTTCTGATTATCACCGTTGATTGGACTAATTGTTAAACGCAAGTGCATTCTATTTACCTACTGAGTTGCTGACTAAACTTTATCTTGTCGTTTTCTAATTCTAGTTCTGAAATACGCCGACCCACATGTCCTCTATCTTCAACACACAACGTACGTCTTAGATAGGAAATAGCCTAGCGAGATCTGGATGTTACATAGGTTCGACCACAACCGTTTATCTAATGAAAGGATGAAAGTAGTGTACTGAAAAGAGACTGGTTGTGCTAAGGTACTAAAACTGGTTGCTGGGCGTGTTGTTGAGTGTTGTAAGATCCAAATCCATCGGTACGGAATTCTTTGGTGGATTACAGAGCCATGGGTCTGTTAGTTCGTTAGAACTCTATAATCGAGATGTTTGAGAAACAGTTGTGTCCTATTCACGTTGAACCCAACTTTGCTTGATATAAATTTGAGAGTGATATGGAAGACTTAATAAGAGATAAACGAGAAATAACAAAAGAATTGAAGATCTATATATTCTAGATCGGTAGGATGGAACATTATTAGCGCATATCTTAATTATGAATAAATAGTAAAGAATCATTAAGGACCGTGATAACTGAAATGATTGTGGAGTTCATTTCCTACTTTTTAAGTGTAATTCGTGATATTACCATGTACATTGGAATTTTTCTCACGACCATGGGATATTCTCGATGTTTGGTTATTTACATCATTTATCGTTAGTTCATAATTGTCTGCCGACTTAAATAAGTTATAGTCATAAAAAATGTAACTGACAAAACATGACGTACGCAATTACTTTACGTTATTTAGAGTTTTGTAAATGTTCTATATTATGACGTAGGAATGCAAAATATTGTATTTTCCTGGCTATTCCGAATGGTAAAATTTTAATGGGAAGGGACTGTTACTCGCAAAAATCGATGTTGTCCTTATATTTAATGAGCCTACAACCATAGTATGAGAAATTTGCATGTCGCAAAAGTACATCTCACAACATTATTATTATTAGTATTAGTATTGGCTTCATTCAGTATTATAAGTTCTACCGTAAGATATACAAGGAGACCTATGTGAATGAAGTAGATGGTTGTTATCAGGAGTTCGCAAGTTTTCAAATATCTATCCACAACCATATTCAATGTGGCCTCAGAATATTTACCTGACACCCAACTAACTGCCTTCAGAGCTCTCTCCAACAGTAATATATCTTTCCTCAAAAACGCAGGAGATAGTAACGGGAAACAGTAGAAAATAGTAGGTAGTGTACAAGCGTTTAAAAATCGTAAAAATAGATATTGAGTAACGCCAAAGTATGTAGCCACTTTATATAACAGGTCATTAGAAATTTCTTCGAAATCAATTAGAAGAAAAAAATACACCATAATGAATGACGTGTGGAATTCTCATTATCACAGAATCTTTAAAAATATGGACTTTGAGTGCCGTTCATGTTTTAGTATTAAGTTTGGCCCATCAAAAAGGATTTGACGAGGTGGAAATAGACGTTGAAACAGCGAGATTATGCACACATGGAAAAGATTTCTGTAAACGGAAAAAAAGAAAATGGTTAAGAACATTTTTGGCACGTTTTCTTTATTCGTTGGGGAAACAGAACAATGTTTTGAAAGCGCAGTGTACTCTTCTTTTCCGGAGAGGTAGGAATACAGCTTGTTAGATGTTTAGCTGTTGGTGCTGACGGTGGCAAAATTTTTTAATAGTAATGGCCTTGATATGGAGTCCAAAGCAGATGTACAGTCTAAAAATCCTTATCCGACGTACTACCTACTCTTTTCCAAACTAAACACTACATTTTGTTGCAGAATAACAACAGCATATAAGGTGTTGCTCTTTCATTTATAAGCAAACTGATGAGTCAAGCACCCTTGATATAAGCCACTTAGTTGTATAAAATCAACAGGAGATTTCGTATTTTAATGGCAGTTCACAAAATCTTGTTTCATGCAAAGCGAAATAGAATACTTGAATTTTGTAAACGGTTGTATCGCTCTACTTACGGTGGAGTCCAAACGTCTAAAGTTCTAGAGAGTTGATCTAATTTGCAGAAATACGCTACTGTCGTCTTAAGCAACTTAGAAACACCAATATTCCCTTATTTTACTTAGATATATTGGTTACAAGAAACGAAAATTCTGATGCTAAAAACGGTTTCACTTATCAATGTTCTTGATTTGTTTTGAGACAACGTAAATCTACCAGGAGGTCCCTACTGTCTCTTAAAAGTGCCAGATGTAGGTAATCTAGTACTGGTGTTTCATGGATTTCCTTGCTGACCTCCATCTCGTTAATCGGATCAATCATCACCAGCCACAGAAGACAAAATAGTTTACTATATGTTGTCTTTGCAATGAACCAGCTGGACCGTTCCTCCAAAATCTTTGTCCATCGTCTCAGTGGTCGGTAGATGCTACTGACTGGTACCACATCAGGTTCGCAGATTGTTGTATTCACACGAGGCTTATTTGTGGCGTTGGTCCGGATGAAATAATAGATCTGCCAGAAGTTACTGGATGCCGTTGCTGCTTTCAACTCATCAGCAATGTCCGGTCATCAGGCTTCTCGATCCGTGTGCAAATTTTGCACGGCTTCGTTATCTGAGAATCTACGTTTACGATCAAACTCTCGGTTAGCTGGAGTAGAAAAACGTACCTCCATGAGATGTAATGGGCTTGTAGAAACCCAGTGCTCATAAGAAAATGTTTCTCGAAGCCGCAAATGACTGTACTCGCCATTTTCAAAGCGTCATGGAAATTCAGCGTTTGCTCATACATATTTTTCGGTGGGTTGATTGATTGCATCCAGTGTGCAATTTGTCAAGCTATTGTTGGAAATAACAAGAAGGCATCGTTTACCATACCACTTTCTTCTCACTTTGGTGGGAAAGGAATTATAACAACAGGTCAGTCAGTCAGTCAGTTGCAACGTAGAACTTCGTACGTAAGTACATCAGTTCATGTTGCCATACCACATCAGCACAGAGATATAATTGTCAATTCAAATCCAATAGTAGAAGAGGTAGTAAAGGTATTAGAAGTAATCGGAGAGGTTAGAATTAGAAGATATTATTCACGAAGTATGATTAAATGAGATAAGTTTAGAAAGTAAAAACTAGAGGTGTAATCAGTTGGTAATGGAGATCTGATCAGCTGGTGCTCCTTCGCCCGCATAATAATTATTATTCTTAGTCTCATTTAGTGGCAGAAAATGTTGTCTAGTGTTTAGCTTTTATTGTGTGACACCATTATGACCGAAAGATATTGACGCCAATGAGATAATAGCCTACTTACGTTCTAGATGCTAACTCGACATGTAGCCTTCATAAAAACGCGAATTTTAACCGTCAAATAGGAAGGTTTCCAGGTACATATATCTCAGACATCGCTTACTGCAAACAGACGATGATGTGATTGTAGGTTAACTACTGAAAAGCTCTAGAAGATGAAAAATATCTTCATATCTCTCTAGTTTTATTATTAAAGTTCTATGTGGTTGAACGAATATATGCCTTCATAGTTCAAAGGTCTTATTGCATATTAACAATGTCCAATATTTTATGGATAGTTTTTATCTAAAGTCTGATAATGTAAAAGCCTTAACTTTTAGACTAAATCCTTACATATCTCAACATATTTCTCAGACAAATAATCTTACAATAAAATGAGAGATATGAAAACAACAATAATAATATGTATTTCAAGGGACTGTTATTAAACAGCATTGATTTCAAAATAAAATTAAAGTTGATGTGATCTTCAGATCGACACTGGTAGCTTCAAAATTAAGTTATCCAGTTCACACAGAACTGTACTTTTAAGAACATCCACCTAATATACAAATCTCCTCTACTATTTTAATACAATATGAACGAAGTTCGCCGTGATAAGCTGTGGTATTTGTAGATGAATCCGTTTCGCAAACTCGCATCGTTTGCATTAGCTGTGCACTGTAATAAATGAATGTGAGAAGAGTTAGTTGTGGAGATAAGAGAGGTATTAGGGAATGTAGGAAGGATTTGATTTTGAACAACTTTATCTCGTGTGCTGTTGCAGGTATGAGGGCGGTTATCACTTCCCGGCTGCCCACACCGTGGAAGCTTGTTTCTTGACGAACCTGAAAAGGAAGATGGATTAGTGTTGGTGCGTGACCGCAGAGTCCAAGGGACAACTGCTTCAGGCCGGTCACGCACGGCCTTTTAATGAGAGGTATTTAGAGGATTAGCTCCGTTCTTAAAGGCCCAGTGGGCACCCTTACCCAAGGAGACGGAAATCCGTGAGGTAGGGGAGGTGTGACATTTTTAGGGCCGACCTTTTCTAACCCTTCCTTCCTTGTGAGAAGGCAGCATCGCTGCAGATGCTGGTTGTCCGAGGGAAACACCTTACTGCTGTCACACCCCTCTGCAGTCAGCAGTACGACTTCGCCCTCAGACCTTGGGTAGCTGCTTTTAGTCTCATCGTTCTCCAATCGACCTGCCTGGCATGGTAGGACCTGCAGGAACATGTGTTCCAGCCAGTATAGCTCGCTTGGGTCATCACGATTGGCAAGCCCGACCACCACGTCAAGGTAGCAGCTTCGGTCGGGAGGTCTAGAATGTGATTGCTTGCGATTGTTTGTAGTATCACTTGAAGTGTACTTATCAGCTTTTTAATGCTTAATTCAACACCAAATCTACCATAGAGCTGCCAGTAGGAATTTATAACAGTTAAGAAACATTAAAATTTGACAAAGCCACCTGTCAGATAACTCAATCAATCAAATACCCGTAACATCACTGTTGATATTCTCTACGATGAATTCAAATCCTTAATAGTTATCATTTACTTAACTTTTGGGAAAATATGCATTTACTGCCCTACTTTTTTAAAGTTCCTCAACCATTGATCGATTCATGCTTTCAAAAATGTGTAACTTAACAATCTTCACAACCATGTAATGCAAATAATTGTATGTTTTCTTTCTGCTAGCAAATACAATGAGTTTTCAAGATAATATAATACCTAGCAAAAATTGTTTATCGTAAATTTAGTTTTGTTATTTTACTTTCTTAAATTTAGATTGCTCATGTGTTTGCACACATGTTAATGCATATTGGGACATATGCATTAACACGTGAAATTTACCATCCTGGAAACTATTGTTGTTTAGTAATGTACACTGCGAATGACATCAACACACATTTATTCGGTTATTGTAGAATTTAATCATACAAACAAGTTTTCCTTCTAGAATAATAGTGATTTTCATACCTTTTTTATTACAGATTGAACTCTTTCATCCGTAGCACTGAATGAAACGTATTTGAATTACGGAAGAGTTGAAGTTTATTCACAGTATATCTCTGTAATCAATGTCACACATTATAGAAGTATAGTCATTATTTGCGCACAGATTACAGCTGACCAACAAGAAAATCTAATAATGCTCTTAAAATGCTATTATTACTTACTTACTTAAACCTGTTACCCCAATGGAGCATAGGCCGCCGACCAGCGTTCTCCAACCTACTGTCCTCAGTCTTCCTTTCTAGTTCTGTCAAACTGTTCTTCATTCTTCTCATCTCTGTTTCCTTTTCTTGGCGTAATATGTTTTTCGGTCTCCCTATTTTCCTTTGGCCTTGAGGATTCCAAGTGAGGGCTTGTCTTGTGACTCAGCTGCGTGCTTCTCTCGGTGTGTGTCTGTGGTGTTTGAATGAACTAGTGACTTCCTGGTTGTTGAATGCCTGATTTCGAATTCTAAATACAATACATTCTATCGTGCTTATCCAGTAGTTCTTGATCCACTTACGTTATTTCTGGGATTATTAGTTCATGCTATAATCCAAATACTTTTAACTATCATATTGGCGTCGCGATGGAGCTTGTGATGGAACAGTTAGATATTTATTCAACTTCTGAAGCTTTTGAAGATTATTTGGAAAGGTTTGAATTTGGAGCATGACCAAGAAAAATGCTAAAGATGATAAGATTGTGGCACATTTCCTGACATTCATCGGAAGAGAAGGGTACGGCTTCTTAAAAAGTGGCATATCCGGAAAAACCTATCTCACTTCCTTATGCAACGCTTAAGGAGTTATTATTATATCATGTAAAGTGCACTAGTTTTGAGTGCCGTGAAAGGGCGAAATTTAATAAAATTACTCGTCAAAATGACCAATAGGTTAAGGAATTTATTCTTGAATTGTAGAAACAAGCTGTCAAATATAATTTCGGTGATCAACTTCATGTCGAACTGAGAGACCGACTAATCACAGGAATTAATATACTGGGTTTGCAAAGAAAGCTGTTAAGAATGTCGAACTGTTCCTTTCAAGATGTTAGAACTGCGTGTATTTACTACGAGGCGTTGAATGAACTTGGTACTCAGTCGATGAAGATTTCTAATACTTTGATTAGTTGTCATGATGAAATACTATCTCAGGGTCGGTCTCTCAGATACACATTAAGTTGACCACCGAAATTATATTTGACAGCTTGTTTCTACAATTCAAGAATAAATTCCTTAACCTATTGGTCATTTTGACGAGTAATTTTATTAAATTTCGCCCTTTCACGGCACTCAAAACTAGTGCACTTTACATGATATAATAATAACTCCTTAAGCGTTGCATAAGGAAGTGAGATAGGTTTTTCCGGATATGCCACTTTTTAAGAAGCCGTACCCTTCTCTTCCGATGAATGTCAGGAAATGTGCCACAATCTTATCATCTTTAGCATTTTTCTTGGTCATGCTCCAAATTCAAACCTTTCCAAATAATCTTCAAAAGCTTCAGAAGTTGAATAAATATCTAACTGTTCCATCACAAGCTCCATCGCGACGCCAATATGATAGTTAAAAGTATTTGGATTATAGCATGAACTAATAATCCCAGAAATAACGTAAGTGGATCAAGAACTACTGGATAAGCACGATAGAATGTATTGTATTTAGAATTCGAAATCAGGCATTCAACAACCAGGAAGTCACTAGTTCATTCAAACACCACAGACACACACCGAGAGAAGCACGCAGCTGAGTCACAAGACAAGCCCTCACTTGGAGTCCTCAAGGCCAAAGGAAAATAGGGAGACCGAAAACACTACGCTAAGAATTCGAAATCAGGCACTCAACAACTAAGAATTTAATAGTGCATTCAAACACCACAGAATTCACAAAGGTTATACCACGTTTGGCAAATGTTTATCATGTGGCAAACTTCATTCTCGTAATTCATGTGCATCTCGTTATGCTAAATGTTTCAGATGTGGTAAGATAGGACATATTCAAGCATTTGGCAATGCTACTGTTCATTTTGCCTCAAGTAGTACTAAATCTTGTAATTTAGATCCCAATAATTCAGCTGATCCTAATGATTATTTGTCTTTTTCTACCATTTCGAAAGGTAATGCTCATATTCAAAAGCGACTATGTACAACGCTTGGTTCATTTCATGACTTTATTATGGACACAGGCAGTATAGAGTCCATTATTTCATTCTAGAACTTGAAATCTTTAGATCCTAACGTTGTGGTTCGACCCACTGAAGTATCAATATTGGGGATTACTGGACACAAACTGCCTATACGAGGATGTTGTGAATTGCTAATAAGAGATGATAATTCCTCATACATACCATGTGAATTCTTAGTTAGCGAAACAGGACTGTCAATACTGGGTTTAAAGAATTTGAAAAGGCTTAAAGTGGAGTTGTCTTTCCTAGTTTCTAAAGAAAATTCTGTTGCTTTACTTAAAGATTTGATAGCCACGTGTGCTAAGTGCAGTGAGGGTATGAAAATCCAGCCTATAAAACTTCAAGTACAGGGTGAACCAGTCTTTCTGAAAAGACGAATAATTCCTTATGGTCTTCGAGATGCAGTGCATAAGACTTTGAATGATTTCTGTACAAAAGGTGTAACTGAACCTGTTCAGTCTTCAGCATCGGGTACTCCTATTGTTACGCCACTGAACTCGGATGGCAAGACTCCTAGAATATGTGGTGACTATAGACTGACATTGAACTCCCGTTTATTGAAGCAAACATGCACGACGGTAGAGGCTGAAGATATCCTAAATCGACTTCATGGTTCTAAAGTGTTCTCGAAAGTTGACCTAAAAGATGCTTATCTTCAAATCCCTTTAGATCAATCCTCATCTATTTTGACGACAATTAATACTCCTTTTGGACTGTTTAAATACAATTTCCTTCCATTTGGGCTTAGTTGTTCTCCAGCCGTATTCCAGGAAGTTATGAATAAGGTGGTTAGTGATCCTTAAGGTGTTGAAGTTTATCAAGACGATCTGATTGTTCATGGTGCTGATAAGGGAGCTCATGACCAGAGACTTATCGCCTTATTGCACCGTTTAATTGAGAAGAATATTACAGTAAATCCAAATAAGTGTTCATTTTGTGTATCTAGTTTTGAATGTCTTGGATACCTAGTTGATGGTAATGGTTTTAGACCAGATATGAAACGACTAGCTCCACTGACGAATGCACCGTCTCCAAAAAATCTTACGGAACTACGTTCACTAGTGGGTGCTCTTCAATACCATTCCCGTTTTATTCCTAATTTTTCTTGTCGTGCAAATTGTTTATTTAATATTTTGACATCCAATTCATTCAGATGGGGTGAGGAACAAGAGTCATGCTTACGTAGTCTACTAAAGCTTCTTCAAAGTGATTCTGTTCTTCGAACTTACTCCCCTAGTGTACAGTCTGTGCTTATCACTGATGCATCACCTCTGGGTATTGGCGCAGTTTTGGAACAGGAAGGTAGACCAGTTATTTGTGTTTCACGCAAACTTACTGTTACTGAACAAGGCTATTCACAAACTCAGCGAGAGGCATTAGCTGTGTTTTGGGCTGTTAAAAGACTTCATAAATATTTATTCGGAAAGAAATTCACTATTGTTACTGATCATGAGGCTTTGCAGTTTATTTATCATCCTGAAAAATCCTTAGCACGTGCCTCAGCTGCTATGGTTCAACGATGGAGTATTGCTTTGAGTGCCTACGACTATACGGTTCAGCACAGGAGTGCCAAGCAAATTCAACATGTTGACTACATTTCTCGACAGTCATTACAAGATAAACCTGTTAATACTTCAGACTGTTTGTTGGTGCAACCTTTACCAGTGAAACGTCCAGATTTCATTAGAGAAGCTCGTAGAAACTTTGGATGTATAATTAATGCTATACGGAAAGGTTGGAATGCTAATCTGAAACACAGATTCCCTATCTATTTTTCAAAGCGGGATGAGCTATCCACTACTCCTGACGGTATTTTGTGTTTACATGATCGGGTTGTTATTACTCCTTCATTGCGTAAAGCTGTCCTGGAAGATCTTCATAGTGGACATTTAAGTGTTGAGAAAATGAAGTCCTTGGCGAGGCTCACGTGTTGGTGGCCAAAGATAAATGCAGATATTTGTCGTACAGCGAACAATTGCGAAACGTGTCGTAAGCTGAAAAATCAGCATTTAAAGTGGACTCCATAGCCAGTATCTTCGGAGGCCTGGCAGAGAATTCATGCAGACTATTGTGGCCCGTTTCTTGGCAAATACTATGCACTTGTAGTCATTGATTCTTTTTCAAAGTGGCCTGAAGTTTTTTTCACTTCACCAAATTCTGACTTCACAATTCAAGCATTAAGAAAGGTGTTTAGTGGAGAAGGGGTTCCAATGGTGTTAGTGACTGATAACGGCTCTCATTTTGCTGCAGTAGATACCTTTCTACTGCAATATAGAAATGCCAGACATTCGGTGACGAAAGAGACTATGTCAAAGGTATAAAAGGAAGAATTCTTCGGTCGAATATGAGATGCTTGGAGTCTGCAGAAGTTACATATTATCGTGGCAATGATCTTCCACCATCCACGGAGATTGTTCTGAAGAATGTCGGGAAATCCCTTGTGCGACTTCTAGATGTCACTGACTTAAGAACACACAATCGACATGTTGATCAAATACAATTCCAGGAACTAGGTGAGTCTGTTCCAATTTCGGTTGTTAATTCTAATACTAATGAGTACATTCTAGATAATACAGAGCCTTTATCCAATACACTGTCGGACAGACACAGGATGAACTTGAGAACAGGATGTACAATTGATTACAGACAATTGGATTCCAATTTAAGCTGTGGCGGATGTGGTGTTTGAATGAACTAGTGACTTCCTGGTTGCTGAATGCCTGATTTCCAACTCTAAATACAGCAATTCTATCGTGCTTATCCAGTAGTTCTTGGTCCACTTACGTTATTTCTGAGATTATTAGTTCAGGCCATAATTCAAACACTTCTAACTATCATCATGTCCTATCCGTTTCGAGTACTGCCTCCTGATTTCTTCCTCCTCTGGGATCTGGTTTGTTCTCTCCAACAGTAGGTTGTTACTCATGGTGTCTGGCCAACGGTGACGAAGTATTTTGCGTATTCTAACCTTGATGCTGGTTAGTAGTTGTTTTGAGGTTCAGATAATCTTCAATTGTATAAATGCTGCCCTTGAATTTCCCATCTGCACCTACACATCTGCATCAGACCCACCTTGTACAATATTGATGTACTCAGTCGATCACCACAAGACAAAAGCGTGAGAGTATGTAAACATGTCTTAAACCAGCTTTTATATCGAACGGGTCTGTGAACTCTCTACCATGCACGAATCTGCGACTTAATCCATCATGGAAATTCCGTATGCTGTTTACTATCTTCTCAGGCAGGCCTTGGTATCGAAGAAGCCTCCATAGTGTTGTCCTGTTCACACTATCGAATGCACTAAGGTAGCCAATAAAGCAGATGTTCGGTGTAGAATTGCATTCAACCACTTGTTCGACAGTAATCCGTAATCTTGCACTTCGGTCGACACAAGACTGATCCTTACGGAATCCAGCCTGTCGATCTCGAAGCTGAGTGTCTACAAAGTCGTTCATTCTGTTTAACAACACCCTGTTGAAGACTTTGCCATGTATTGGGAGAAGAGTGATGCCTCTGTAGATCTCACACTTGCTGAGATCGCCTTTCTTTGGTATTTTGATCAGGTATCCTTCTTTCCAGTCTGTTGGTACTTGTTCTTCCTCCCAAATCTTTTAGAGGAAAATACGCAACATTCTTGCAGTTTCTGCCACGTCTGCTTTCATTGCTTCTACTGGTATTTTGTTGGGCTCGGCTGCTTTGTCGCTCTTGATTTGTCTTATGACCATGCTGAACTCTTCAACTGTTGGTGGGCCAATACTGATTGTGATGTCCTTATGCGCTGCGTCGATTTTGGTTATGTTCAGTGCTGTCACAAGTTACGTCAAAATACGACGTTTTGGATCGTCTCTTTTTAGAACATTCAAGTCAATCCACGTATTATAGTGGCAGTAATAATGTTTTGATTTGCTTCGGCTATAAAGTTATGAAAACAGAGGTACTTAGTCCATAAGTAGGTACATGTTCAGTTGATGAATATAGATTACTGTGAATATTATTTAGTGATTATCACTTTTTCAAAGTGAACTCCTGGTGAATCGGAAATAGAAGCCTTGCAGTAAACAAAATTAATTTATTATTTGTTGACCGAACTGTTCACGCGGTAGCCATCGAATATATAAGTCCATTATCTTTTTCACGAGCTAGTAAATACCGCTCTGTTTCTTTGCGCTTGATTCTTGTACTTTCCTTACGGTTTCAGTTGTTTGGTAGTGTCTAATGAATAGGAGTCTAGTCACTCGACTGTCTATTTCTAGTCTGTTAACTTTGAGTTTGTATGTCACATGATTCGAATGAATTCATTTCTTTCAGTGCTGTAGCGTTTCTGGATACCAGCAGCTATTAAACTTCCATAACACTGATAAGCTAGCTGCGATATGGAAAATAATTAGGAGAAAATTCTAATGCTAATAAGAGTGTAGTGGAATGCTTCTACGAAGAGAACTCAATTGGTGAAATGGAAAAAATTATTAATGTACCCAATTCTAACAAATATATGTATATATATATATAATACTTGCAACAATGTATCAAAATGGTGGATAGCTATCAGAATAGACTAAAAGGTGCAGGCCATTGCATTTCCAACTGTTCACGCCACATCACATCAGATTGTTAGTTTATTTTACGTGCACGATTTTTGCACTAACGCTAGGTACTTGGTGACCACAGGTGCCTAAGTTTCTGTCGTTTCGTTTGATAGCAGCAAGTCATAAGCTATGATGCTTCGACCACGCGCTGCGAATGACTGTCATTCCTACCTACGGTACACGACAGCTAACTATCAAGCTGAATAATCGACGACAGTATCTGTGGCCGTTCATCCCTGTTGATGTTCTCATAGCTGTAGATGGTATCGATTCCCTACAGCTCTATGAATTGTTACTTGATTCACGTAGGCTGCAGTTAATCGATACTTCATTAAATATCAAATCCATGGGTTTTAACGCGCTAACAGATATGTACCGAATCACTAATATATTTTGCATTATTATTCATTTCACATTATACTTGATAAGTTCCTCGAAGTAACGAAACCGAAGAGATTCTATCGGTGATTATCGATGTGGTAAGCCACAAAATCAGCCGCAGACCCCCTGTCACAGCTAATGCTGACTCACTGGCACTAGCCAATTTAGTTTTCGCTGGGGCCTAATTTGACAGTTTACTTGCTCTATGTGTAACTCCGTCTTTCTCACAGTCCTTGAGCCTCCTCTCTCCATTCTGTTCGCAAAAACGTTGTCATTATTTGCAGACCATGCGGCGATCTTAGAACAGCAACGGCAGATACTCAATATTCTGATGCTGGTTTGGAGGCTTCCAGCGGTTATTAAACCGAGATCGCGTTCTGAGAGAGAGACCAAAAAGATGATCACGAAGTAGGACGCACAACAAATGTCGATGACGCTCTGGCACACATGTATCACCTATGTCATGCTGGTATCACCATACATATGGCGACCAAGCTAGAAAGTGCAAACCGCCATGCGGATTCAAAATAATACAACAGGAACACAGTCCGACCGATTGCCGGTAACGGCTGCAACAGCTGGCACAACCCCGAAAACTTTCGTCTAGTTTACATTCAGGACACAAATACTGGTGCCCAATTTTTAATAGTCACAGTATCGGAAATAAGCTTCGTTCCGCCAGTGAGTAATGAACGACAAAATATAAATAGGGCAATCACACTTAAGGCAGCAAAAAAAATCCGAATTAAAAACATACGGCAAGCGAAAAACAACGTTGGATTTTGGTAGAAAAATTTGATAACGTTCTTAACTTCTGAATACACTGGTTTAAACCTACTTCTCGACTGAAATTGATTCTTACACTTAATAAGTGAACTCCTTATCCATAAAATCTATCTCTACCGGCACTGATTTTTAGTATTAACCCGATTAATACACAACAAGTTATACACTTATATATCTGCGTCAATTGGATAAGCATTTATCACACCCAATTTTCCATGATGACCAATTATTCGAGTAAGAGAGAAATGTCTTCAACTTCTAAACCACCCAAAAGATCAAAATCAGTCGACCCCATGTCTGATCACGTCGCTAAGGGATACCTGTCTACAAGCGTGTGGTATGGCAAACGTCAGTTGTCAAGTAACACGCCTCAGAAAAAAGTCGGATAAATCAATTTGTCTTCTTTCGTTCAAATTTGGCTGCTGCAACGACGTCAAACAACTCATCAATCGTGCATAAAGACATAAAGGTTTCTCCAGATCTAACGCCTTGTCAACGTCGTATAAAAAGACGAGAGGCGACGAGATCGCGCGACTTTGTCACAACAAACAATCTACTGGAGACAACTCCCAATGTCGTAGGTATTAATAAACACATAAACCGCCCGGGAGATCCTGATGAGTCTATGGGCTCTAAATTTTTATATAAAGTAGGAATCGTGAATGTCATCGAAAAGTCTAACAACACCTGCATTTCTGGTCCAGGCTGCCCGAACGTTAAATTACTTGAATATATCCCAAAAAGCAACACAATTCCAGTTAAGATTAGTAAATTAAAGACTAAATCCCCAAAATATATTACACGAGAGTACCCGAAAAAAATTGAATATTTCTCGAAAAACTCGTCTGGAGGACCAAAATACTCTTCATCTTTAACTGATGAAAGTGCACAAACTAAATCTTGGGTCCCAAATAAAAAATAGGCAAAATTCAAACCCGACTGCCACCGGCTTTCCCAGCTACGATGAACAGGTTCACCCCTTTAATGTCATTTGTTGTACCCCTAGTCTCTCCACGTTTTAAGGCTGATAATAGTAAGAACATATAAGACGAACATCTGACCATGCACACAAATAATAATTATCTAAGTGCTAGGTGCACTGTCTAACCAACAAATCCTAGAATTATTAGTGAAATCGGAAATGGAAGATTTTTCACCCCACACCGTATCCTAAATACCCGGGCTTTTATTCGCAAAAACGCTGAGAATGAAAACTCTATGCATCCTACTCTACCAAGCCAGCTGGTAGACATGACCCCCAAACTTAGAAAAGGTCATAGCAACTGTTACTCGTATATGGCACACCCTCCCAAGTTAAAACCATTCCGAAAAAACATAGCCTTAGTAGCGAGTTGTGTCATCAAGATATTACTAGAAACGATGGTGCACTGCAATCCCAGCCTACTCAAAGTTTTTTCGGGATACAGCCACTTGTGGTACTTCTTGCGCGACATAAAGCTCAATTCATTTCCTACCACTTGCAGAGTATAAATGCACTCCCCTCGTACAATCTCTAACAGGCAACGTTCTCCCTCTTTCCCCCGGGTTAATAACCCCTCCTGTGAACTTCAGTAATTTACGTAACATGTCCCTCCTAACTCCTCATACCACACACACGTAGGTCAAAGTAACTCCTTTACTCAAGACACCCTGAACTATTATAGCTTAGCGGGACATCTGTTTAATATATGTCTTATTGATGCTCGTTTGATCTGTAATACAGAGACAGATCTAGTCATGTTTGCTACTAATTGCCAACCATCACTTTTAATGATAACTGAGGAATGGACTTCCAGTAATATTTCTGATCTTACTGTATCTGGAAAACTATGATCTATTTCGATATGATATACCACCCTACTTACAAAAACTTAGGGTTCAGACCCTTACATCAGCGCATGATCTGGGTACCCGCTACTCCAGAAGCCTAAAATTCGAAGAACATGCCTCATATATCATCTCTAAATCCAGATGACTAATTGGGTTTATAAATAAGAACTTCTTGACAAGTGAGGCTAAGCTTACACTCTTCAAAATATGTGTAAGGCCCTCACTTGAATATTGATCACTTATCTTCTCAAATATGAATATCATGAACAAGATAATAGTAGAAAATGTCCGAAGAGCCGTAACATCAACTACACAGAAAGATGCAAACATCTTTCCCTAGAACCTCTGTGGCGCCGTCAGTTGAAAAACAAACTAATACTTCTCTTCAAACTGATAGATGGTCTCTCGTTCGTAAAATACCGTCCAATTATGAACCACAACACTGCTTACAGACTTCGAAACAACGCATATCCAGTATAAACGGCCAAACACAAGAAATCATTGCGTTGTAATTCCTTTGTAATACGATACAGGTTACCAATTACTATAAACCAGTTCCTGGTACATTTATCTCATCCACTCTTGATATATACAGACCTGGCTCTACCTTGCATTGTTTCAAGGTCATTAAGAAGCTCGTCGTAACGCGACCGTCGTAACTTGCGCCAATTATTGGCGTTTTACATTTTAGAGTCTGCAAAATTATCTTTAATTTTATGCGAGAACTTTTAGCAATCTAAATGAAGCCAATGTATCTCATGAAATATTTCAGTAACTGTATGCCTTTTTGGCAGAAATACGTTGTCAATCTTAACATTTTGATCTTGCCTGTAAATTGGCATGCCTCTTGTAACATGTTCGTTATTCAAGAATAAACTATTATTATTAGTAGTATTGTTTACAGTTAGTTAGTCCAGTCAATGGTTCTGAGGCAATTCCGGAAGTTCTCTCAATAAATCTCAGGAAAGTCCCCTCAAGGTGAAGTGGATTTACATTTTATAGTTGTGGCTTCTATATCGAGACTGCAAATGACGATATTACGCTCTCTACCTGCGAACTTTTTTCCAACATATACAGTATTGAGAATGAGGTTGCTAGTGAAAAATAAATCCAATATATTTTGATTTCTGATTGGGTCGTCATTATGTTGAGTCCACCATCTAAGCTCTAAGCATTCAAATCGTTTAGCTGCTTTATTGGGAACCAAGAGGTTTCAGGCATGTTGAAGTCCCCACAAATAGCCTTGCCTGTAAACGGTGGGGATGAAGACAAAACTGAAAGCTTCTGACAAAATTGATAGATCTCCTGTTGGTGTGTTGGTCTGACATTAAACATAGCCATTAGTAAGGAAACTGCATTTTAGCGTTTCGGAACGATTCAAACTTGTTTAATTTCAACATGTGACAAAAGAGTCGGTTAAGTCTAGAGTGGGCATATATGAGGCATTCTCCACCTCATCCTTGCAACCCATCGCTTCGAATGCCAAGTGTTGCTCAGTAAACCCATATCGCTAACGTGCTTGGGCATCCGACTAATGTTCCTAGACAGCACCCTAACCGAAATACCTTCTACAATTCTTGAGTTCCTCCTCCAAAACATGGACCTAACCCTTTTTAACAGTGATCCTCTCAGCAGAGTTGTTTCGCTATCTCCAACCTATGATCGCCATGAACCACCTCATCTATCATTCTAAGTAATGGTTGGTTAATAGTCGCAAACATGACTAACTCTGTCTTTTTATTACGGATGGAACGAGCATCAATAAGACACAT
Source organism: Schistosoma turkestanicum (assembly GCA_944470395.2). NCBI lineage: Eukaryota > Metazoa > Platyhelminthes > Trematoda > Strigeidida > Schistosomatidae > Schistosoma > Schistosoma turkestanicum. Next base: position 52,013,317 of record OX103979.1, read on the forward strand.
ATCAAACAGATGTTTTGCTTTAATAAAGGAGTTACTGAGACCAACATGGGTGTGGTATGAAGCATCAGAAGGGGGCATGTTAAATAAGTTACTGAAACTTCCAAGAGGGGTTGTTAGCCTGGTGTAAAGGGTGAGAACGTTGCCTGGGGAGATTTTTTGAGGGGAGTTCTTTTATGTTCTGCTACTTGGAATAAGTGAAACACCTACGATATAGACTAGCTTCAGGAGAGATACTACAGCCGTGAAGAAGAAATTGCCCCTCACACACGAACAGTTGCACTGATGCTACCCGAAGAAGTACAAAAAGCACTCATAGGATAGGAATCTCATCGAGGTTGATCATTCAACAGAAAGAAGGTGATTATAATGACTATCTTCCGGTGCTATGCACTACTCACGATGACAATTAGGATGATCAGTATGGTGGGAGGCTGTAATGAATCATAAAGAAATGAAGGGACAAAGCAATTGATCATTATGATAATAGATCTAAACGACAAAGTCTGAGTAGAAAATGCTGGATATAATGACTTCATCGAATTACCTGGAATGAAAGAAAGGAACGAAAACAGTGAGAGATTCGCAAATCTACGTGCCTTCACTTAATTGGCAATAGGCGGTTCTATATTCATATACAAATGCGTACACAAAGAGACATATTTCACCAGATGTCACTAAAAAGAACCGACTTTGCAGCATATACATCAATAAATAGTTCAGAAGGGCGGAGAAGAAGTCGATAACAAAGAGTAAAGCTTCAGATTATAATTTCATTGTGGCAAAGATTAAACTGAAACAAGAAATATTGAAAGTTGAGCAACCACATAAGTGCAATAAGGCCTTTCTCCAGTACACGGGATAACTCAATGAATTCAAGATAGATCTCAGTAATAATTACAAAGCCTTGAGTGAGGAAGGAACTGTCATTGAGAAAAACTGAGACTGCTGGCCGGAAACCCGAGAAGTTGTGACAGTATTAGCTCCATAGTCATGAAACAGCGTGCAGAAGCCTCCAGTCCACCGGGCATTTACTACAGTCACAACAACTCCCAGGTGAATGGAAACTAGCTGCTCTCTATCTAGTCTTAAAAGAAGGAGATAGGAAGGAACAAGACTGCTTCAAACCAGTCGCATTACTACCAATACTAGCAAAGTTAATAGAAAGGCTGGTGAATGACCAGTTGCGAGGATAAGAACGAAATCCTCAATGAAGCTGAACACGGGTTTCGGAAATGTAGGTCATGCGCATCCAATCTTTTCATATCATGGGACGGCTGAACAACCTGCTGCGACCTAAAAATACTCGTGCACATAATCCTTCATCACTTTGAAAAAGCTTTCGAAACTGTACCCTAATCGCAAAGGTTGCGGAAATTGGCTTCACTGAACCACTCCTATCTTGACTCAGTTTCGTACCAAGGTAAGTAGAGCGCACACAAGTTTGCGAGTCCCATTTTCGAGAAATGCACAGGAAACCATCCTAAGTCCACTTCTGTTCCTGATATTCGTTAATGAGCTGTTAGACAATGTAAGCTCAGCAGCACTGATCGTCACAGACAGTGCAAAGATCTGGAAGTCCATAAGAAGTGAAGAGGATTCGATTGAGCTTCAAAGAGACCTTACACCTATTGAGGAATCGGCAGTGAAAAGCGATTTAACACTAGACCAGCCGAATTGTCACGTCAAGTACATTTTGACCCACATGAAGCAAACGACTTACACCCTCAACGAAAATTCGCTCCCTTATGTCTCCTCAGAGTACGATCTCAGTTGAATAACCACTGGAATTCTCTACACCAGCTCGAACTACATGGTGGACGCAGCAGTAAACAACAGTGTCTGTGCATTACTACTCCTACGCAGGACGTTACTAAATATCTGAAAGTAAAAACCAGAACTCCTGAGAATAAGGACACGCCCACCTGAAATACCTCCCTAAACACTGACCTCAGTCGCTCCCCTATTTTTAAATGAACGCTTATTATCCCCTTGATATACAATTTCTTGGGCAGAAAACTTTTAATGCTCCTTGAGCAACCGCCTAATGGTCCAAGACACCACCCGAAACGAAATGCCTCCTACATTTCTTGGGTCCCGCCTCCAAAACATGTGCCCAACTCTTTTTTACCAGTCGTTCCATCAACACAGTTGTTTTATTATGTCCAGCAGTTCAGGGCCATATTCTCACCTCCTTCAAGTCATCATCTACAGGCTGTGGTGTAGTGGACGACAATTACTCTTCGCCGCTATCAGCTCCTTCTATTTGTAATACTCACATGTCTGGTCCTTTAGATTGACCACCTCACACATCGATCACCGACTTGACTTACCACACTCCACCTAATCCAATGGATCTACGAAACGATCCATCCTTATCCTCTTTAGTGGCTTGCTGATCGATGCACCTAGATCATACCTCTAGACCCTTATAAACTCTTTTGCCATGACCGAAACTGTAAAAAGTGTAGTGGTTGTCTCATCTATGTATCTAGAAACATCAAGGCAGAAATGTCTGGTGATAGTGTTATTAATAAAGTGCCTGATTCGATATGTCTCACTGTGCACTACCATGGATGTAAAATACCCATTGAATGCATATATCGAGCTCCAAACACCAACTGATCGATTGAAACTGCTATTGGTTAGTCGTTTGCCAGGGATGCCTCTCTTAAATTCGCTTGCAAAATTAATTTTGGTGATTTCAACTGGCAACCCTTTGAATGCATACTTAGTTTCTTGGTTTCACATGGTTGTTAACAACATGTGCGCCTGCCCACTAGAAACCACAACCCTCTCGATTCGTTATTTTGTCACGATGACACACCAACATCTGTGGTAGTCTGCAAAAAGTTCCTCAACAGTGACTCTGCATTCTACCATTTCTTGCTAAAACGATTAAGTGTATTTTCTACAGAGACTGTGAATACGCTGATTGGGACAGCTTCCGGTTTCCAATTCGGCACTCCGACTGTACTGCGTTCTTCACTAGTCTTGAACTCTCTGAAGCATTATATACATTCAGCATCACCATTAAATCTGCACTAAGCACTAGTATCCCCTCCAAAACGTCTTTCAAAACAATGACTCCTTATATCATTCAAAAAGCCAGGGTTAAGCTAAACTAGAATGGGCATATTGCAAATCTAAGGACTTAAGCATTCTGTACCATATCTGTACCTGAAAGTGAGAAAATCAACATGAAGGGCGTTAGCAAATGGAAGAAAATAATTCACTCGCCACTGCATCTAATTCACGGAACCTCTGTCATTTGCTCAACTGACGCATAAAAAAGAACTGAGATCACAACATTCATTCTATGCTGTTTGATCGACAGACTTATTATGCTAAAACTGTCATTTGATAACTGTCTAGTACGTCGTTTTCCGGCAATCAGAACACATCGCCTACCTCTGTAGCAGTAAGGATAATCTCAGTCCCATCAACTTTGATTTTAGCAATATTCAAGCTGCCATTAACATCCTGAAACACAGTGGCAGCTGAGGTGCGGATGAGACACAATCCATACTCTTGAAAGTGACAGGACCAAACATTCTGGCACTTTTGCTTAAAATATTTACATTATCCCTCGAGGCTAGTACATAACCCGAAACCTGGAAATTAACTCACATTGCCCCTATAAAATAATCTGGACTGAAAGATTTAATCCAAAACTACAGACCGAGTAATAGCACCCTAGTTGTCTTATGTGTATTGTGGAAAGTGATAGAAGATCAACTATCTGCTCACTTACTCAGGTAAGGTCTCATTGAACCCTCACAACATGTCTTGCAACATCAATGGAAGTTTGCTCCCTAAACTCCGGCATCTGGGAATAGTCCTCCTGAGATATAGGAGAATCAGAAGATACCTGATAATGGCGTACAACATATAAAGCACACCGAATCATCTGAACGTGATCATCTTACCGGAGCATCACCACTCCCATCGAGGTAATCCTCGAAAGTTGTGTCTCAAAGAGACAACAATCTGGTTCGTGAACACTTCTCCAGAACAGAAAAAGAATCGAGAGTAAAAAATCAATGTTTTTATACTAGCTCTGGGTAAAGATATTGAAAATCTTATTTACTATTATTTCTTTGTTTTACTTTACCAATTAAGTGAACTTGTACTGGAGATAATTTGGTATGAGTATATCTTGTCGCATTTTCGAATTGCTAGCATACTTTTGCTGTTTTCTACAAAACATGTCCTCTGTCCTCAAGTCTTTGATGAAACCGTTAGCTCCACCAAATTCAGAGTCTCCGCCGCGTAGTAAAGTAACTTTCGTAGGTGTTGGAATGGTCGGAATGGCAGCAGCATTCTCCACCATGCAAGTAGCTGGAGAAATCGCATTGGTTGATGTTCTGGCTGATAAGGTTAACGGTGAGGTACTGGATCTACAACATGGCCAACAGTTTGTGAGCAGGTGCAAGGTTGATGGAGGCACTGACTATAAATTCTCTAGAAATTCAAATATTGTCGTTATTAGTGCCGGTGCAAGACAAAAAGAAGGTGAATCACGATTGGACTTGGTTCAGCGTAATGTGGACATATTCAAAGGGATAATCCCAAATGTTGTCAAACACAGTCCGAACTGTATTATAGTTGTTGTGTCGAACCCTGTCGATATCTTGACATACGTCGCTCGAAAATTGAGTGGATTTCCGGCTCACAGAGTAATCGGAACTGGTACAATGCTAGACTCGGCAAGATTTCGTTTTCTGCTCGGTGAGAAATTACAGGTGTCTGCTAATTCTGTCCATGGATATGTAATTGGTGAACACGGGGACTCCAGTGTAGCTGTTTGGAGTAATGTCAATGTTGGCGGAGTTCGACTGTCTTCTCTGAATCCGAAGATAGGATACGAAAAGGATCCTGACGATTTCGGAGAAATACACAAGCAAGTTGTTCAGAGTGCCTACGACATCATCCGCCTGAAAGGTTATACCTCGTGGGCAATCGGGTTGACTTGTCGATCACTATGCAACGCTCTGTTAAATAACCTTCATACAGTTTATCCACTCTCCGTTCCTGTCAAAGGATATTTGGGAATCGAAGAAGATGTTTACTTGAGTTTACCATGCCTTGTTACTTCGGTTGGAATCAGCCATGTGATTCTTCCGGAACTTAGTCCGGATGAATTATGTAAACTAAAGAAGAGTGCAGCCACTCTAAATGAAGTAATAAAAGGAATCAAGTGGTGAAACTAGATGCAGCTGAGATGGAAGTGCAGTGATTTTTATAAACTGCCATTTATTAGTCTCTTAAATTCGGTTTTGGACGTCACCTGTTTTCAAAATACACTAAGTGAAGTAATAATGGGTATCGCGTGATAAAAACATACAATATCATTTATTATTGTTAGATGTTTCCATATTCAAAAGAATATCTCGTTTTTACAACTGCTTAATTTATTTTTCAATTAGTAATTTTAATATTTTGAACTTCATATTTTCTATCACTTTAATTTATTTGTTAGAATTATAATCAGGGAATGGTTAATAAATATTTCAATTAGATACATAGATATCTACTGTCTTTCCTGTTCGTTGCCACAGTATACAATGTAGGGTGCGATGGATTTCTCAGCCGTCCGTTAAGTCTTGTTTATGGTTGATTTACATTTTGATCCTCTTGCAAGCCAAGCTTTTGAAGAAGTCACATTATCGGTTGTACGAACTGTCTTTAAGATCCTTGCAGTACTGAATCGCAATACCTCTAATTTGAGGATTGATGACTTGAATAGTCGTATGAATGCTTTTGACACAATGGCATGTTCATTGATTTGCAGAGCTATTCGATGTACTACTCAATGCGATGGTTTGGAGAACCCTATTTCTCACTAGTCCAGCGAACTGTTATTGTGCACATTAAAGGTATCTTTGTAATAAAGGTAGGGCTATGTAAAGTAATTCTCATAATATTTAAAGTAAGTTTTAGTTACTTGTCAGCGTTACGTTTGGGTCTTGTATTTAAACACCGTGTTGTTGAAGGTTGTAAGATCAAAATCGATCGGTACGGAATTCTTAGGTGGATTACAGAGCCATGGGTCTGTTAGTTCGCTAGAAGTCTATAGTGTCCTATTCACGTTGAACCCAACTTTGCTTGATATAAATTTGAGAGTGATATGGAAGACTTAATAAGAGATAAACGAGAAATAACAAAAGAATTGAAGATCTATATATTCTAGATCGGTAGGATGGAACATTATTAGCGCATATCTTAATTATGAATAAATAGTAAAGAATCATTAAGGACCGTGATAACTGAAATGATTGTGGAGTTCATTTCCTACTTTTTAAGTGTAATTCGTGATATTACCATGTACATTGGAATTTTTCTCACGACCATGGGATATTCTCGATGTTTGGTTATTTACATCATTTATCGTTAGTTCATAATTGTCTGCCGACTTAAATAAGTTATAGTCATAAAAAATGTAACTGACAAAACATGACGTACGCAATTACTTTACGTTATTTAGAGTTTTGTAAATGTTCTATATTATGACGTAGGAATGCAAAATATTGTATTTTCCTGGCTATTCCGAATGGTAAAATTTTAATGGGAAGGGACTGTTACTCGCAAAAATCGATGTTGTCCTTATATTTAATGAGCCTACAACCATAGTATGAGAAATTTGCATGTCGCAAAAGTACATCTCACAACATTATTATTATTATTATTAGTATTGGCTTCATTCAGTATTATAAGTTCTACCGTAAGATATACAAGGAGACCTATGTGAATGAAGTAGATGGTTGTTATCAGGAGTTCGCAAGTTTTCAAATATCTATCCACAACCATATTCAATGTGGCCTCAGAATATTTACCTGACACCCAACTAACTGCCTTCAGAGCTCTCTCCAACAGTAATATATCTTTCCTCAAAAACGCAGGAGATAGTAACGGGAAACAGTAGAAAATAGTAGGTAGTGTACAAGCGTTTAAAAATCGTAAAAATAGATATTGAGTAACGCCAAAGTATGTAGCCACTTTATATAACAGGTCATTAGAAATTTCTTCGAAATCAATTAGAAGAAAAAAATACACCATAATGAATGACGTGCGGAATTCTCATTATCACAGAATCTTTAAAAATATGGACTTTGAGTGCCGTTCATGTTTTAGTATTAAGTTTGGCCCATCAAAAAGGATTTGACGAGGTGGAAATAGACGTTGAAACAGCGAGATTATGCGCACATGGAAAAGATTTCTGTAAACGGAAAAAAAGAAAATGGTTAAGAACATTTTGTGGCACGTTTTCTTTATTCGTTGGGGAAACAGAACAATGTTTTGAAAGCGCAGTGTACTCTTCTTTTCCGGAGAGGTAGGAATACAGCTTGTTAGATGTTTAGCTGTTGGTGCTGACGGTGGCAAAATTTTTTAATAGTAATGGCCTTGATATGGAGTCCAAAGCAGATGTACAGTCTAAAAATCCTTATCCGACGTACTACCTACTCTTTTCCAAACTAAACACTACATTTTGTTGCAGAATAACAACAGCATATAAGGTGTTGCTCTTTCATTTATAAGCAAACTGATGAGTCAAGCACCCTTGATATAAGCCACTTAGTTGTATAAAATCAACAGGAGATTTCGTATTTTAATGTTTAATGGCAGTTCACAAAATCTTGTTTCATGCAAAGCGAAATAGAATACTTGAATTTTGTAAACGGTTGTATCGCTCTACTTACGGTGGAGTCCAAACGTCTAAAGTTCTAGAGAGTTGATCTAATTTGCAGAAATACGCTACTGTCGTCTTAAGCAACTTAGAAACACCAATATTCCCTTATTTTACTTAGATATATTGGTTACAAGAAACGAAAATTCTGATGCTAAAAACGGTTTCACTTATCAATGTTCTTGATTTGTTTTGAGACAACGTAAATCTACCAGGAGGTCCCTACTGTCTCTTAAAAGTGTCAGATGTAGGTAATCTAGTCCTGATGTTTCATGGATTTCCTTGCTGACCTCCATCTCGTTAATCGGATCAATCATCACCAGCCACAGAAGACAAAATAGTTTACTATATGTTGTCTTTGCAATGAACCAGCTGGACCGTTCCTCCAAAATCTTTGTCCATCGTCTCAGTGGTCGGTAGATGCTACTGACTGGTACCACATCAGGTTCGCAGATTGTTGTATTCACACGAGGCTTATTTGTGGCGTTGGTCCGGATGAAATAATAGATCTGCCAGAAGTTACTGGATGCCGTTGCTGCTTTCAACTCATCAGCAATGTCCGGTCATCAGGCTTCTCGATCCGTGTGCAAATTTTGCACGACTTCGTTATCTGAGAATCTACGTTTACGATCAAACTCTCGGTTAGCTGGAGTAGAAAAACGTACCTCCATGAGATGTAATGGGCTTGTAGAAACCCAGTGCTCATAAGAAAATGTTTCTCGAAGCCGCAAATGACTGTACTCGCCATTTTCAAAGCGTCATGGAAATTCACCGTTTGCTCATACATATTTTTCGGTTGGTTGATTGATTGCATCCAGTGTGCAATTTGTCAAGCTATTGTTGGAAATAACAAGAAGGCATCGTTTATCATACCGCTTTCTTCTCACTTTGATGCGAAAAGGTAATGAAGCAGCAGGTAATCGGTTTTTAACGGCTGGTGCTCACCCATCTCCAAACCTCATTGCGACATCAGCTCCAGCGAAGCCAGACGAAGTTGTTAGAGTCCTGGGATAAGAGCAATACAAACAAACGTTTATTAGTGGTAGATGGGGAACGGAATCATAGCATTCGAATACGGATATTGGTTATAAAACAGACACCGATTTTACGACTTTTTAGGGACACACGCAAACCTATTCGTTGTCAAATCTGCATTATTAAGTGAAAGGTTCAATTTGAATGGCTTACTTGGTTTCAAACGGGCTGGCTCATAATTCGTTTTTGATGCTAGCATTCGACTTTTGACCAGTCATTTACTTAAGATCATTTAGATAGGACACGACTTTTACATTAGGCGAGCTGATATATGAGTTACAAAATAAAGGAACATACAAAATAGGAATAAAAGAGAACAGACAAATGATCTGATGTAGAACAGAAACGAATGTTACTGAATAGTTATAGGTATAATTTATGAGAATGAGAATTGTTGTAAGATTAATCTCTTTTGGTAGTAGTTTCAATTGAATTTATATGAAGGGTGGGACACTGCCGGAGTGCCGAAACCAAAGCTTATATTTCCTTTAGAGGCCACAGTTCAAGCTTTTGAAAAGTAAGTGGAATCATGTGCATCATCAAAATCATTTGCTGCCTTCTTTGGCCGTAAATTAGACCATCATATTTACAATAAATTAAAGACGTTTACTAGAAAGCCGTAAAATATATCTCTCGTTTGATAAATACCAATGACTAAAAAATAAGAACGGAAACACCAAGCAAATATAATTAGGTTTTAAGAGATCTCAATGATTTATCAACCATTTTGATCAAATTAGTCACACAAGTCGATTATCACAGATTGTTTAGTGTAGCGGAGGAAAATTCAATCGATCATCTTCATCAGATAAAAAACGTGTTGAAGATTATAAAACCATATCTCCATGTACTGTTAAGGATGAAGGAATCTAAGCGAAACTAAATTTACGTTTCACCCCTCCGCAAAATCATTGTGATGATTCGCATCCGTAGCATTGCTCACAGTTAGATTTTCGCATGTATGAACTTCATCATATACTGCACATTAAACTTATCATCTTGCCTTTAGTTCGTTATTAATGATAATGATGGAAATTATCAGTTGCTTCCAGATTTATATCATTAACCTACGGTGTGGATGAGCTCACAACACTATGACTCTAAGGTATCGTTGGTTGGTAGATGGATTCTAAACGCATAAACTATTAGGATCACTTTTCGTTACTGGCATACATGTCATCGCCAATGCAATTAATAATACAATGATCGACAGCCAGAACAATAAATCTCACTCCGATCATTTTTATTACAGTGGGAAAAAGTTCAAATGGGAAAACAAAATTCTGCCATAAACTAAATAACCATGTTTTTACAAATACAACATTTTCACTATCAAAAGACAAAAGTGTTCAATTCAATTTCGATTAAAAAGTTTAATATTTCATTATGATCAAATAAAAAAATGTTTTTAACACGTACTTGTCTAATTGACGTTGATTAACTGAATTAGCTTGAACACCTAAGTTTGGTCTGACTAATGGCTGTCTTCAACCAGATATGATTATACTTTCTAGATTGTCATTGCAAGCGTTACTTCACTGACTTGACTTGCAATAATTAACCGGAAACAACTTCACTACAGACATATTTCATGAAATATATGTTAATTGATAAACTATAGATAACCCGAAAATAATCGACTTACTTTAAGAATGATCAACAAATCAAAATATCAGCTTAATATGAACCAAAGCATGTTTTATTCCACTAATTGTACTGTTCAGAACTGTCTTACTTCAAAGATTCATTTACTTCTACAAAGGTTACTGTAATTCATAAAGTATACCACATCTGTGACTCGGAATCTAATTTTAGTCCATAATCGTTAACCTGTAATGACCAGCTTTCCAAAACATCTTTTAAAACAGTATTTTCGTAAATACCTCATGAAGCTTTACATCTGGTGTGATTTCCTCCTAATTAGAAGCACTGTATTATTCAAAAGAACTATTGCTCATTATGGGACATGTAAATGAACCACTGGATCCTATAGTGGTATGTTTCATTGGTGTCTAATAACTCAAGAATAATTCATATATTATGATTCATGTGAGATTTTTATACAGGACTTAAACTTCTGGAAAAGTTGGGATAAAGTTCGGATTCTTGTTTTACCTGATGCATAAAAATAGAGTGACATTAATACATACACTTTCCAATAAATGGCCTATAGTCAGACTAAATTTGTTGTTTTAACTCTAAATGAATTAGGCGGTCATTTAGTCAGACGAAAATGGGAATATAAATATTCTTCACCAGTCACAACTGACTCACTGTAGTCATAGGTGATCTTCACGACTGTATGCAGGATTTCGGGAACATCAGTATTTCCATTAAATCTAATGCAACATAAACATCAGATATGGATATAGTTTGGAAGAAGTAATTTTTTTGTTTAATTTTTGTTCTTGTTTCATAAAACAATATACAGCCATCATTAAAGTTTAATTTATAAGACATATGTTCGCTTGGGAATCAAATAAACGAACTATGATTATTTTGAATTTTATTTTTATTATTATCATTATGATTATTATTCACAAATAATTTATTTGTACATTAGATTTGTGAATAAACCATTTCCAGATTCTTCAGAAATGCAAAATAATGCAATTATATACAAAAGTTTTAATCAAGTTTGCATTCACCATAACTGAACAGGTTCTGTTTTATCCAACATAAAATTAAGTTGACTCTAAAGAGACAAGACAAAAATATGAAAAAACCGAACGGTATGTGTAAATTATTTGATGTATTTGTTTGTTGTTTAGAATAAGCGTAGACGGTAATTTATGTATTGCACATAAAATATAGGCGATATCACTAATATCATAAGTTTTGATGGTAGAATATGAATTTAAACAGTAATATTTTAGAGTGACGTGATGAAATTGATAATTAAAATCAGAGAAAGGTCATCAGCTATCAATCTGAAAGGCTCATAAATACGCAGTGAAGATAAAATGAATGTGAAAAATCAATTTATTGCAGTAAATGCACTACAAGATTTCTTATACAATACAAATTTATATAGTTCACACTAATCAGAACGCGAACAATAGTGTAACTATCAAAGGAGTGAGTGAAAAAGGAAGCAGAACAAAAGAGCGCACGTTAATGAGGATAACTATCAAAAAGCTACAAGCTAATAAAGGTGATCGTTGAAAGGGAGATAACATTTTTAATGGTGTTAAACAGTTTATATTTACCCTCTGCCCCCTCGTCGTATGGCTGATCCAAAACGTGTTGCATTAACCGAAGGAAGATTAAAGAAACGTTAAGCTTTCAGGACTAACTAATGGATTATTATCTATATATTCTCATAATATAATTATTAAATAACTAGATTGTTACATAATTATATTCCTTTTGTCATAAGTTCTTGATTAACTCATGGCATGTTTGGTTTATAAACAACGCTTGTTTGAAACACAACGAATCTTATGGAGGCCGACTTACAAACGTTGTGGACTGAAACAGGATAGAGATAAAGAAGCTATCAAGTTGTGAACCAATAAAGAGCTGACTCACGGTTTCTGGTGCTAACCTAATCCCAATCCTTGTTCTGTATTTGTCACGTCAATAGTAGTTCTACTGTTATTTTCTTCAAATAAGTGAGGGGAACTTTTGCTGCAGAAAAAAATTCTCTCCGGCTGTATTTTTGTCAACTGATCTATTTCCACAACTCCGCCAGTAGAACCTTAGGGGCTACTGCCGGTCCCAAGCCCGGATAAAGGAGGAGGGTTGGACATGGGGTTGGCGGCCCCATTCCGTTGAAATCTAACTTGCCAAAAAAACGCTAACCAGAAAAAATAATTCAAACCATTTTAACTCTGCCCTGGGAGTTGGAAGAAGAATTATGACGTCTCGTGATGAAAGCCGAGTCCCCTCGGAAGTCACGGGGCCGATGCCTCTTCTGACAACCAGAGCAACCATTTTTTTAGGTACATGGAACGTTCGTACATTGTGGGAGACTGGAAGACTATTTCAAGTTGCGGCAGAAATGAAAAGATACAACCTGGAGGTGCTCGGCATCAGTGAAACACATTGGACACAGGTAGGACAACTGAGACTTGCTTCAGGGGAACTGCTGTTATACTCTGGTCATGAAGAGGAAAATGCTTCACATACACAAGGAGTTGCACTGATGCTGTCCAAACATGCACAAAAGGCACTGATAGGATGGGAATCTCATGGACCCAGGATCATTAAAGCATCCTTCAAAACAAAGAAACAGGACATTACAATGAACGTCATCCAATGTTATGCACCTACCAATGACTACAATGACGACGTTAAAGATCAATTCTACGAAAGGCTGCAGTCAGTCGTCGATAAATGTTCACCAAAGGATTTGACGATTCTTATGGGAGACCTGAATGCCAAGGTTGGAATGGACAACACTGGATATGAAGACATCATGGGACGACATGGACTGGGAGAAAGGAACGAAAACGGTGAGAGATTTGCAAACCTATGTGCCTGCAACAAACTGGTCATCGGTGGCACAATATTCCCGCACAAACGCATTCACAAAGCCACATGGATTTCACCGGACCACACTACTCAAAACCAAATTGACCATATCTGTATCAACAAAAAGTTCAGAAGGACCATGGAGGATGTGAGAACCAAGAGAGGAGCTGATATAGCTTCAGATCACCACTTGCTGATCGCCAAAATGAGATTGAAGCTAAAGAAGCACAGGACAGCGGGGCAGACAACATCACAGAAGTTTAATACGGCCTTTCTTCGGGATACCGTAAAACTCAACGAATTCAAGATAGCCCTCACCAATAGGTTCCAGGCCTTTCAGGATCTACTCAATGGAGAGGAAGCAACACTGGAGAACAATTGGAAAGGGATTAAGGAGGCAATCACTTCAACATGTCAGGAGGTCCTTGGTCGCAAGAAGCACCATCACAAGGAATGGATCTCTGTTGGTACTCTTGAAAAAATTCAAGAAAGGAGGAACAAGAAGGCAGCTATCAATGTCTGCCGAACAAGAGCAGAGAAAGTTAAGGCGCAAGCCGAGTATACAGAAGCAAACAGGGAAGTGAAGAAGAGCATCAGAGCTGACAAACGAAAATATGTGGAAGATCTAGCAATGACGGCGGAAAAGGCTGCAAGAGAAGGAAACTTGAGACAATTGTACGAAACTACAAAGAAGCTCGCCGGAAACTATCGTAAACCAGAACGACCAGTGAAAAGCAAGGAAGGGAAAATAATCAGCAACACTGACGAACAGCGAAATAGGTGGGTGGAGCACTTTAAGGAACTATTGAATCGACCAGCTCCACTGAACCCACCCAACATCGAAGCAGCATCCACGGACCTCCCAATTAATATTGGCGCACCTACGATTGAGGAGATCAGTATAGCCATCAGACAAATCAAGAGCGGCAAAGCAGCAGGACCAGACAGCATTCCAGCAGAGGCAATGAAAGCAGATGTGGAAGCAACTGCGAAAATATTTCACATTCTCTTCAAGAAGATTTGGGATGAGGAACAAGTACCATCAGATTGGAAAGAAGGATACCTGATCAAAATACCAAAGAAAGGCGATCTCAGCAAGTGTGAAAACTACAGAGGCATCACTCTTCTTTCAATACCAGGCAAAGTCTTCAACAGAGTATTGTTAAACAGAATGAAGGACTTCGTAGACGCCCAACTTCGAGATCAACAGGCTGGATTTCGTAAGGATCGATCGTGTACTGACCAAATTGCTACATTACGGATCATTGTGGAACAATCAATTGAATGGAACTCACCACTCTACATCAACTTCATCGACTACGAGAAAGCATTCGATAGCGTGGATAGGAAAACACTGTGGAGGCTTCTTCGACACTACGGTGTGCCTGAGAAAATAGTCAACATCATACGGAATTCTTATGAGGGATTCAATTGCAAAATCGTACACGGAGGTCAGCTGACAGACTCTTTTGAGGTGAAGACCGGTGTGAGGCAAGGTTGCTTACTCTCACCCTTTCTCTTTCTCCTGGTCATCGACTGGATTATGAAGACGTCAACATCTGGAGGGAAGCACGGTATCAACTGGACAGTTAGGACGCAGCTGGACGATCTGGACTTCGCAGATGACCTGGCTCTTCTATCGCACACTCAACAACAAATGCAAGAGAAGACGACGAGTGTAGCAGCAGCCTCTGCAGCAGTAGGTCTCAACATACATAAAGGAAAAAGCAAAATTCTCCGATGCAACACAACATGCACCAACCGAATCACGCTTGATGGAGATACCTTGGAGGACGTTAACACCTTCACATATCTTGGCAGCATCATCGACGAGAAAGGTGGATCGGACGCAGATGTGAGGGCGCGGATTGGCAAAGCAAGGGGTGCATTTCTGCAGTTGAAAAATATCTGGAACTCCAAACAACTTTCAAACAAAACCAAAATCAGGATCTTCAATACAAATGTCAAGACAGTTCTACTGTATGGAGCGGAAACATGGAGAACTACGAAAGCCATCATCCAGAAGATACAAGTGTTTATTAACAGTTGTCTACGCAAAATACTTCGTATTCGTTGGCCAGACACCATCAGCAACAACGAACTGTGGGAGAGAACAAGTCAGATTCCAATGGAGGAGGAAATCAGGAAGAAGCGGTGGAAATGGGTAGGACATACACTACGAAAAGCACCCAACTGCGTCACTAGACAAGCCCTCACATGGAACCCTCAAGGCAAAAGGAAAAGAGGAAGGCCAAGGAACACACTACGCCGAGAAATAGAGAAAGATATGAGAGGAATGAACAAAGATTGGACAGAACTGGAGAGGGAAGCCCAGGACAGAGTTGGTTGGAGAAAACTGGTGGGCGGCCTATGCTCCATTGGGGGTAACAGGCGAAAGTAAGTAAGTAAGATCTATTTCCACCACTATTATTATTCTTCACTCTCATACACTGATTCCTAATCATGGCCGTTCTGTTTATATCATAATGATCTTCCTTTCTCTGTTAATTTTTTTTTGTATGGAACATATGTTTCGGTGTCCCTTGTATCGATGTTTATGTGTCTAAATAAGTGAATACAAAACATTTGTCCGAATGATACAACAATAGTGTATCTGATCACAACAAAATGATCAGATATCCGGTTTCAGTGTAGGCACAAGTTTATCGAGTTTGGAAATTAGTCTCATTGACAAGAACTACTAATCATAATATTGAAGCTTTAGGATTCTGGCTCACCTTACCTAGTGTACGATTTACCATAAGACAATATTTTTTACTTTTTACAAATATGTCAATTATACCTGTTCAAAGTTTATTTTCATCCTATAAATTAATGAAAATTATCTATAATAATATTCATTATTTTGAAAAAGAATAAATTTAATAGACACGTAGTGTAATTAAAGTTCACTAATAATTAATAGTCATTATCAGAAATATATCAAAAATTCTATTGCTTTATAATAGAGACAATTTGTTCTCGTAATTTAAATATTTCTAGGTGAATGTTTTGTCTTCATTTATAACGACTTTATTAAGGTACACTTGGTAAGTTGAATTTAGTTAACTAACATAAGAGTTTAAACAGAGATTTTGTCAACAAAATAAATTATAAAGTTGTAAACGAAGAATTAGTATAGTCGCAAGTTGAATTGTTCAATTTTAGACTTGTGGGACAAACGACAACAATTTCTTTTAAGCGTAATCATGTTAACTTAATAATCAATTGACAATTTACTTTGTCAATTTTCAGTCACTTGAAACCGATAACTTGCATCCAATATGACTATAGCTTATATCTTAGTGTTTGTTGATTGTTACTTTGTATGGATATCTAACTGTCGGGTAATAGTTAGATTTTAAAGTTCTCAGATACAATCATCACAGTGACTAGTCAGATGGATAAAGATCGTGAATAGCGCATCGTTTCATGTGCTTCAGTATTTTCTAAGAACATCAGCATGTTTTGGTGTAATTTTGGTTTGTGGCTAACATTAAATTCCAGAAACAGTATCATGACATCTTCACACGCTACACACATGTACACAGAGCCTCATCAAATCATTCAGTGATAAATATACTATACTGTTATGTAGAACCATTCACAATATCTCGAATCCCAAAATCGATTGGAGAAACTATATATCCTAGGACTGGAAAAGTAGGTTATATTATCCAATCATTATTTTCCAGCGACGGGAAGAATTCAACTAGTTCATGTATCAAGTTGCCTATAATGAATCAAACATTGAATATACTGTAGTCAGTTGTAAATCAGATGTTCGATAGACAATTATTCTCAAAAGATGGAAATACGGTCAATAAATACGCAAATGCGAAATCATAAAGGTCTATCACTAAGAAATAAGTTAGTGGTGTATGGCAATATCTGCTCCAAATGGAGGTGTATTCAGTAGTCTAGCATATATAAAAAATATAGCGATTTAATTAAAGATTTATGGAATATTCACTACAGCATAACACTGAAATTTGTAGTTTTTACTTAAACATTCCAATCTTTCGCTTTTTGAGTTTATGACCATCACATTAATTAATTCTCTTAAATCAACGAAATTAGAAACGACAATTGTTAAACAGTCAATTTTTAGTACTTTGATCGCAACAATAACTGACAGTGTATGATATGGTAGTATCAATCAGTACATTACCTTGTTAGGCTTCTGGTTATATAATGAAGGTGTTCTGCATATTTCTAAACACTAATTCTAAGAACACGCTCGCAAACCACTGTAGCCAAACATGTCAGTCAGAAAGAAAAAACAAAGAAACTTGATCAAATACAAAACGGCTGAATTGTAGGATATATAATCGAGATGACTAGATTATCATAATTCATGTACAATATACGAAATCCGACTATATGATCTGGTTAAATGACAGTTTAAAAGATCAATTTAGGTAAATGGAAAAGTAGACTGACTTCAGAATGCCCACTTATCAAATATATTTGGAAATAATGCAGTATCTATATCAAATAGTTCAAGCGAGATTCCAAATGAGGAATGCGCTATAAACAAACAAATTAATGTTTGATTAGCTACTTTAAAATAGCAACGGAGAATAATTTGTATACGATATTTCATTTAGTATTTATCAAATAAATAACTAAACATTCAGCTATAGTTTATAATGTACCTAAATGTCACTTTATAGCAACGCCTCAGTATGTTTACAGAATTTCTCGAGTAAGATTGAATGAGTCTTTTTTGGTTGTAAAAATACAACACTCGGAAACCAAAGAGCTAAAGCTGAAATACAATCAGTTACCAATCACTAAAACATGATATTTTTCATTGACATACGTATTAACTTTGATGCCTGAAACTGACTTATAAAAGACTTTGTTCAGAGAATAGGACCAAATGAATGGTGAAGTTGGTTATTTCGTAAAATGCAAGGTAATCAGTACCATTAAAATGGAAAGCTTTGAATTTTCACTGAATATTTCAATACCATGTAAGTAAGCGGATAGTGAACTATCAACGTAAATACCTTCCCAAGTCCATTTTTTTTAGGAAAGTCTGACAAAACACAAAGTAATTTCAGTAAGTAGATACTGTTTCTTTGCTGTGAACAGTCAAGAAACTAAACTTAAATGAATATAGCTCAATAAAAAATTGAAAAGCTTCGTTTCGGGAGTGAAGGGGTTCAGCCGGCTAAAAAAAACAGTACTTTCTATGACCATCAATCATAATTTCAGATCGTAAAATTTCGCATTAAACAACAATGACAGTCAATAACCTTCATGCCGTATATAATGCCAACATGAAAATTTGTAACTAGATCTGTATAGCTTTTCGTAATTTTAAAAAAAGAATGTCAAGATTCTCTGCGACCATAAATAGGATTGCAGTTTTCCAGCGAAAAAAACCTCTAGAAATGAGGGACATATATGGCAAAAAATAGGTTTCAAATAATCTCCACGTTTAAAAATTTAAATTTATTCCCATGTTTCATCCAGTAGCCTTCTATGAACGTTTTCATGGTAACAAATTATATCAAAATTATCAAAGATTCTATGAAACCTAGATACTTTTTAGACTATTAATTCGGATATGTAAAACTATAGCATTTATTAAAAAGAATTTTCTTCGTTTATACATCGGTTTTATTGAATATGTAATCTTTACAAAACAAATTGTACTAAAATCTTATCTAACCATATTCAGAGGTCAACGTTTTTATAGTAATTATAATACTAACCAAAAGACGTAAAATACGTGCATGATGTGGAAAGTTCCCATTGTGAAAATGAATTAGTGTGTGTACATGTTAGTAGTAATTATAATTTAGAGAATAATTTGAGCCTTAATTTACTATTAAACACATAATAATAAATATTTTGTTGATTAAAAATAAAAGTACAAATTCAAAACTGTTTTAAAACGTAGCAGTGTATGTAAAACTGTATACATCAAGTGATATTAAAACAGAGTGAGTTCCAGATGTCTTTCACTGAAGCTAGACAAGAAGATAACTGCAAAATTGATCCATGCTCTCTTCAGAAAGATTTGGAAGGGATAAAAAGCACTAACAGACCTAAAAGAAGGATACCTCATTAAGACAGCAGAGACAGTAGATCTTAATAAGTATGAGAAATACAGGGGCATCACTCTACTATCAGCACCAGGAAAATTTCTCAACAGATTGTGATATGATCGAATGGAAGATTAATTAGATGAACAACTACCAGACCAACAAGATAGATTTTTTGTTTTAAAACAGTTTTGAATTTGTACTTTTATTTTTAATCAACAAAATATTTATTATTATGTGTTTAATAGTAAATTAAGGCTCAAATTATTCTCTAAATTATAATTACTACTAACATGTACACACACTAATTCATTTTCACAATGGGAACTTTCCACATCATGCACGTATTTTACGTCTTTTGGTTAGTATTATAATTACTATAAAAACGTTAACCTCTGAGTATGGTTAGATAAGATTTTAGTACAATTTGTTTTGTAAAGATTACATATTCAATAAAACCGATGTATAAACGAAGAAAATTCTTTTTAATAAATGCTATAGTTTTACATATCCGAATTAATAGTCTAAAAAGTATCTAGGTTTCATAGAATCTTTGATAATTTTGATATAATTTGTTACTATGAAAACGTTCATAGAAGGCTACTGGATAAAATATGAGAAATGTAATTTTATTCGCTGACATTATTTGAAACTGAAATTCTGAACATTAAATCTTCATCCTTTTTGATGCCTATTTCCTGTTAAAATGCTAGTTCACACAATGATGATTATTTATATAAATCAGGTTCTTTCTGTATGTAATTAAAATTTTGACCAAACGCTATCCTTTGCTGCCTTTTTTATTGGGAAAATGTTTTCGTTATCCTACATTGTACAAACATTTCATGTAGCAATAATAATTACTTCTCAGGTTTTTATAAGTAACATTAGTAGGGTTATTTATGAAAAATCCTGGCTTCCCTTCTGAGAAGTCATAACTGTTCTAAATTAATCATTTAGTCACTTCAGCTGTGAAAACACCATGGGCTCTGTAAACCCATTATAATGACAACAACAACAACCTAGTCTTTAGTGATTAACTTCGGGTTGTAAGTTCCGGAGTTCTAGTAAAAAGCTGTGACCAGTGTATCTCAACCCGTATTGAATAAGGAGCAGTTATCCGCCGCAGGAAGTTCGTGGAGGGTTGCTGAAGATCATGTGTTGACTGAAGTTGGAGATTAACGCCAGCGAATGCTGACTCGGCGATCTAGATTTTATGCGTCCGCTTCTGATTTAAGAGTGCGAAGTCATGGATGCGACATTCTGAGTAGTCCTATTCTAAGACGAAAAGGTCATTCAGTACTTCCAGGTTTGATCTGGCCAAGATCAGTTTGTGATTTCAACCCTTACTTTTCAAACCAAGTTTATTTGGGACTGTCTTAAAAATATTATTTTGCTCATAACCTGTAATTTTTGATTGTCACAATGTCGTTCAGTCAATCAGTCAATAAAATAAACTGTTTAGATCCTCGATTGACAGCTCACTCAATTTATCAAGGTAGTTCCTATGTGTTTTCCATTAAAAATGGTCAGAAATCTGAAATAATATAAATAATTATTTTTTTATTCAAGAGAAAATGAATTGACAAAGCTAAATGGAAATTATTTCATAATATTTAGCCCGTAATTGTCCGAACTTTAGTGGTTTTCATTAGAAAGATGAAAATGTAACAATACACAGTAGACCTACATAGCCATAGGTCATTAAAAAATAGTCTATAACCCTTACTTATTCACCAAGTCTATACCATGAAGACAAATACCGATTCTGATAGAACCGGCAGTGACAAATGGTGAAATTTAATTTTACAGTAAACACCTACTAAATTGGATCTGAAATAGTAACAGCGAAATAGCTTGAGATTATTTTAATCATTATTTAAGTCATCACACAAGTAATTTATTTTGTAGTGTGAAACAAACTGTACGTTTTCATTAGTTGGAGGATTTAAAAACCTCGGTTGGAACTGTGTGGTGCTTAAATCTCACATAATAATACAATACATTTTCATACTAAGTACTTCAAATCCGTGTTCTTGCTTATGTCTTGTCAAAATTATAGATATATTGGAATTATGATTATTTCATTAGATTGTTTCAAAGCTATAAATTGATTAGTCACTGATGATAAATGTGCTCCTTCAATGTGTTTCACTACATTAAGTGAATTTAAAGAAGAGAAATATTTATTACAGGATAAGAACTGGTGGATTGTAAAGCAGTAATTAGATGAACAATGACTAATTAGCCAGGGCTCCATTTGTTCTAGGTTTGTCGATATATCCAAGTTATAAAAGACACAAAAAATATTTAAATAAAACCTAATTATTGTGAACATCAAAATGTCAATGCAGTTATCAATAAAAGAGTTTACTTTAGTGTATTTTGCTTACATAATAGACAAAACAGATTCTAGAGGATGAATGACTGGAATTTTATGTAGAAAATTTAACGGGATAGCCTTTGTATTTCTAGTTTGTCGCGATTCGTAATGAATTAATCCTCAAGCCAAGTAATATCTCCAAAAGAAATTCTTTGAATTGGTTTTAGTTATTTAGATTCATTTTCTCCAGCTGAGCAAAGATTGCTCGATTAATTTTTATGAAATCATCAGATAAGGTTATTCAACTGCTTACCCACCATATCGCTTAATAGTATTCTCTCTCACGTATGGCTAAATTATAAAATTCTCTCAGAGAGGAACTAATACTTACAGTGAATTAATTTTATAATTCTAAAAACTTTTTCTCCCGAAATTTTCATTCACTTGTGCTGAGGCAAAATCATTTATCTGAATGATGAACTTATGTCTACTTAAAAAAGCTACCATATTATATTGCTCAAAAGCTAAATTACTTTATGAATCATTGATATCTGAAATCTTAGGATCAAACGTTTTAACGGTTTATACGCTTATAGACGACAAATATAAAGGGATTGATACGATTATTTGGAATTCCAGTTGAGTATCTGAATACGGTGAAATCAACCCAAGTTAATAAATGGAAGAATGAGATGTGGAGAACTAGTGGTAGAAGAAAATCATTTGATTTAAAGTGAATACATATTATATAAAGTTTCTCAAAGCTGTACAGTGAAAAATTATTTTCTGAAATGACACACTGATTTCAGATGACTAAAGTTATTCAGTTATTTTTCCCTTTGAAAGCCGTTGTTTGACAATCTTTGTTACAGTTAGTATGCAGATAGATAATGCTATTGTCGGCTTGATATTTTTCTTGATGAAAGGTTTCAAGTATCAACGACTTTGTAACTTTTGAATCAACTCGTCATGCACCATGAGGCATAGTAACTCTTACAAATGAAGATCTTCCAACTCCCAGGGCAGAATTTTGACTGTTTAAATTATTTTTGCTGGTTAATGTATTTTAAGCAAGTTTGTATTTCTTCGGGATTGTATTACTAACTCTCTACCCAAATTTCCTTCTTTATTCAGGCTAAGAGGCGACAGTAACACTGAAAAGATTCAGCTGCAGAGAAATGCTCGGCAAAGAATCTGAACATTGTGATGGGAGACCTAAACTTAAAGGTTGGAGTGAACAACACTGGATATAAAGACATCATCAAATGACCAGGAATGAAAGTAAGGAACAAAAATGCTGATCCATTCACAATTGTATGCGTCTTCAACAGACTGGTAATAAATGGTATCATATTCTCAAACAGATGCATCCACAAAGCTACATGGGTACCACGGGATTACACTACAGAGAATCAACATTATAAGAAATTCTTACGACGGATAAAACTGACAATTCGTGCATCGAGTACAGCTCATTGACACTATCCCATTGAGGTCCAGTGTCAGCGAATGAGCTTGTTAGTCCTCGAATTCGGACATAGCTTCACTTTATTGGCGGGTGAAATTGCAGTTTCAAAATAGAAAGAAAGCCTCATTCTTAGTGCAAAATCGTCTATATATATGGCCGCAAATTCTTTTATTAAATCAGCCTAAGAAACCTCTTGTGCACCGTTAACATCGATGACAACAGCAAGGCGACACAAGAGATTTAGTTATGATATCATGGACCACTGAAAACATTTTACAGATTTTTAACGCTCTGAACGAATAATACAGATGGATAAAGAAAAATTTATAACGCGATGGAACTAAGCATTGAAACGTTCACAAGATTTTGCAGTATATCATAGTGTGGTGTACGCTACTTATGTTCATATAGGTAGTATATGATATCAAATAGAAATCAAACGTCTGACAACAAAAGATCGAGAAGGAAAGAATGAAACAGAAGGCGATTCGTAGGTAACGTAAAGCGAACTGAAGTCTTGTCTGAACAGTCTAAATGAAAGAACACTGAAATCTGAAACTAATAGGGATTGATTTGCGAATGATAATTCACGGGAAGGTTTCGTAAATATACCTAACAACTGTGTAATATTCGCTTAAATATATTGTTAATGTCCTCACCTGAGTTCTCGAGCACAAAAATAGGACGAATAATGGAATAAACTCATTGAATATGTAACATTCTCCAAAGATCAAGTTTTGATTTGATGTTCATGTTGTTGTTGCCGCAACATATCTCTTTACCAACTTGGAAAATCATGACTAAAACCAACAGTTATTAGCTTATGGTTGTTTTTCTAAAGTCACGGTTATTCAAAAAAATCTGCATTTCTCCACATCGGTAGACTAACTCACTGAGTTAAGATGAACATAATCTTTCTGGCCATTCTCAGAGCGACGGAAAAAAAGTTGAGTTGAGTTTAAAAGCGTGAATTCTTTTTATTTTGTTCCATCCTCATCCTCTGCCAAACATCTGTTATATTTAAAAATCATTATTACAAATGCCTGAAAGAGTTTGGCTGACACTTATTTGACCAAATACCAGTATATCAAGGGGATAAATAAATTTAGTAGACTTCCAATGACACCCTTCCGACTGAAGAAAAACATGACTACCACTATAACCAAGTACGTAATTCAAAGTCTTTTTGATTCAAAACCGATGTTAATTATAAATTTCATTGACATCGTGGTGACTCTGCTCTCATGAAGAAAACGCGATTAGTTAGATAAAAACATTCATTATTATAGCCAGTTGTACCAGTGGTTGTTTTACTGAACTTCTTGATTATTCGTACTTCTGTACATGTACTTTCCTGTCGATCAGGTGCCACTTCGCTTTTTCTGCTCTGTACATGTTTGCCCATTTTCTCTGGCGCGATTTCGGTATTCTTTCGATACCACGAAATCGCCAGCAAACATACCCATTCATCTGACTATCTCTTCTTCCCTTTTTTGTTTCACGGCAGGATAACGCGTAATTGATTTGTCAGCATGTTCACAGTCAACCTCTGACTCGAAACACTACATTTGGTTAGCTGATGTTTTTTCATAAAGAAGCCAATTTCGGTGAGTCTATTATTCATTTTTGTTGCTTTTATCTATTTATTCCTTTTAATGTATAATATATTCGCGAAAACGTCTCGACTTCGTCGACAGTCATAAGAATTCTGATAATATGACAGACTCCGAGACGATTCCCAGACATTTCTTCCCATCAAGGGAGGAATGGTTGAGATCCTTATAAGAACGTCACCCTCTGTATGGTGATAAACCAAGCCACCACCTCGCACGCCTGCACTCTCTGGCTCGAAGTACTGTCAGATTAAGGACAGCCTATGATCACAGCACTGCTCGAGGAGACGCCGCTTTCCAAGGTCGCCCTCAGCAGGCAAAACAATTGCGAGGACTAGCTTTTGGAATAACTATATAGTTTTCTCGACGTAACATACGAACTGGAAACGTGACACAAGTCACTCTTCAGCTGAAAGTGATCGAGGTTTTCGTATTCATAGTCTTCTCAAGTTCCGAGACCACTGAGCCATTCCAGCACATCAAGTTACTCGAGTCAAATAGCGATCACGTTGGGCTGTATCTCCTCTTCGTCACAAAACAGCCCATTTCACAGGCCGGCTGCGGTATTTGCTGGATTCCTATTGCCTTCGGGCTCGGTACCCCCTATTATCGAGTTGCGAACGAGTCGCTAGGTAAATCGACCTGCAAGCTTTCGGGACTCACCGTAAATAGGTAATGCATAGAGTTAGGGATTATACCCCTTACTACATGGTTGCAACGCCTTTATTTTTCATTGACTTATTTGTTTATCCTGAGCTTACGCTTTAGACCGTCGCCCATCCGGTAGCGTCGATTTCAATCAATAGCTGGCCTGATTACCCACGCTATTGTCGATGTGCTTAGTCAAAATTCTGGTTCCGACTACGTCTGACATACGCCGGATCCAGAATGCAGTTATTGTGGTCGCTTCCGGTTTCTCAGCTTAACGTGGTTTCTTCCTACATCGGCAGCGTTTTATGATCCAGACCATAATAAATGCCATCTACAGCTCGTAGATACAAGCCATTATATTTTGGCACGCCAACTCAAGCAGCAAACACGGAACACAATGCCTGGTAACGTTTTACCTAAAAGATATTCGTTGACAACTCGAGCATCATGGATCGTTTCCTGTCCGTCAGCCCTTACGTGATACAAGTGCACTTTTGGCCGATCGGTCCCATGAACGAAGCCGATAAGTATCGAAAGTGTAAAACCTTTCAAGCAGAAGGCTGCTTAATGATTTCACTTTTACTTTGTACATTAACCATTAAAAACAATTATACCGGTTGACCCTTCGCCCATTTTCTCTAGGACAATTTCAGTATTCTTTGGATAGCATGTAATCGTCATCAAATGCACTTGTTCATATTTACTATACCTTCTGCTTAATTATTAATTCACGACGAGATAAAGCTTCAGGTCCTAACGTAATTTTGCTCGAAACGTTATTTATGGTCTTCGGAAACCATATTTTGGGGATTTCAAGAATTTAAACTTGTGTCAAATAGCACAAAGTCTTCTTTAGCTAGTACTTTAGAATCTCGCGCCACGGATTCATGCTGCCTCTCTGAAAGGCGCATTCAACATCCGAGTTGGTTGGTCAATTTGACTTCAACATGTCCATATAAATAACCAACTCAATTTACACTTATTGTAGCTTCCCATGGCCTCACTGTTCGGGATATAGCACTGAGTTCTAGAGAAGAACTAACGCGAGTAAACCAAGCTGGTTTCAGACCTACAAGTGGCTGCATGGACCAAATATTGATACTCCAGTGCAAAATCTCTACTCGAAGATTACTGGTGGAGTTAGAGCTAATGGTCATCATATTTGGTTTCTTCAAGTGGTGTTCGTTAGGGTTGTCCACTTTTTCCATGGTTGTTTAATTTTGTAATCGACATGCTTTTAGAAACGACGCTTTTGTTATTTGACTTTTCAGTAGCTGAACTTTTACCTGAAGATTCATTTGTTGACTTAGAATATGCTGTTGACATAATTCTATTTGGTGAGGACGCTGACAAAATGCAGAGTCTTCTGACAACCTTAAGCAACAATGCTAGCATGTTCGGGATGCGTTTGTCCTGATCGAGATGCAAAATGTTACTCCAGGGTTGACTTACGTCGGCAGTTGAACTAGTGATAATGAATGAAACGGCTGAGCATGTTGAACGCTTTGCCAACTTGCGTCACTTATGGCGTAGGCCAGATCTCTGTCTGTTAATCAAAAGATTACTGTACTGTGCAGAAGTTCGCTCCGTCCTAATTTATGGGTGTGAAACATAACAAGTAAGGGTAGAGAATGTTTATAGATTACTGGTATTCGATTATTGGTGCCTTCGAAGCATTGCTCATATATCGTGGGACCACCGAGTAAGCAATAAAGTTGTTAGGAAACGAGTATTAGGTAGGGATGGCAGAGCAGTTAACGAAGTTGTGAAACTTCATCAGTTGGGGTGGTTGGTTGATGTGCTACGTACGCCAAACCACTGACTGCCCCGACGAGCGATGTCTTGCGTAAACCTGCCGTAAAATGGGTAGATGTTGATGGAAACTAGTAAAACAAAACGTTTCTGAATCTTACAAAAAAAAACTTAGTGCGATAATATAGATGATTAGATCATGTGAATATCCACCGACCGTAGCTGCTACTTTGACGTGGTGGTCAGGCTTGCCTATCATGATGACCCAACCGAGCAATATTGGATGGAACATATATTCCTGAAGGTTCTACCATGCCAGGCAGATCGATTGGAGAACGATGAGACTAAAAGCAGCTACCCAAGGTCTGAGAGCGAATTCGTACTGCTGAGTGCACAGGGGTGTGACAGGACAGCCAGCATATGCAGCGATGCTGCTGAAAACTTTAAACCTAACCCTACCTCACGGATTTCCGTCTCCGTTGCTAAGGGCTGCCCAATAAGGGCTTTTGAAATGAGAGGAGCTAATAATCAGAAACCCTCTCATAAAAAGCCGTGCGTGATCTGCCTCAAGAAGTCGTCCCTTGGGCTCTTCGGTTACACTCTCAGGTCTCTAAGACCAACACTTATCTACCTGCATTTTCAGGTCCCTCAAGAAACAACCTCCCATAGTGTGGGCAGCAGGGAAGTGACAACCGCCCTCATACCCGTAACAGCGCACGAGATCAAATTGGTCGAAATCAAATCCTTCCTAAACCCCCTAATATTTCTGTTATCTCCTCGACTAACTCTTCTCACATACCTTTATCACGCTGCACCGCTAATGCAAACGATGCGAATTGACGAAACGGCATTCCTGGTCTACTGAAACCTCGTTCTAAACTACATGTTGGAACTTTTAATGTACGGACATTGTGTCAAATAGGTCAAAACACTTCATTAACTAGGAGAATCTCGCGCCAACGATGTATGCCGCAACTCGGAAACGCGCCTACAGGATCCGAATAGCGTCGTTCACTTGACCTCACCATTTCAAGATAAAGAAGCAGCTCGGTTTACCCTTCTTGTATCTGGAAGGCCTGATGCTGCTTCTCAGGGTCTCGTTGGTGAACGAATAGCATTGAGTCTTAGGACAGATCTAGCTCTCCTAAACTTTATCCCAGTAGATAGTCACTTCTGTGCTGTCTGACTGAACGGGACAGTAAGGCCTCGGAAGCATAGGGACACTCGTCGTAGCCTCG
The DNA here is from genome assembly GCA_944470395.2 of Schistosoma turkestanicum. Lineage (NCBI taxonomy): Eukaryota > Metazoa > Platyhelminthes > Trematoda > Strigeidida > Schistosomatidae > Schistosoma > Schistosoma turkestanicum. Next base: position 52,041,616 of record OX103979.1, read on the forward strand.
TCGTTGTATCTGCCCACGCCCCCACTGACTGAAGCTCAGACGGGGTGAAAGAAGAGCTTTACAGAAAGATTTTTGGACCTCCTCCAAAACGTTAGGCACTCTGATATAGTAACAATGGCTGGTGCTTAATGCTCAAGTGAAAATGAAAGACACCTAGATGGATCTTATTGTTTCGCGCCTCAGAGAACAGATAATGGCGACCGTCTGTTGGAACTGTGGTCAGATAACCACCTATACCTAGCAAAAACCAACTCTAGGCATAAGGCAATCATAGCAGAAGTAAGAATATTTTTCAGGAGGAACTAAAAAGACAGGCGACAACGTAATTGATTCTTATCCGGAGCAGTGAACAGTGGTGGTTGGAAAATGCAGAAGCGATGGAAAAGGCAGCGGCGATAGGCAACAGTAGACAGTTGTTCCGCCTTATGAAGAAAACCGGTATTAGAAATCCATCTGTCAGCGAAACTATCTCGGAAAAGGATGACTGTATCACTGATTGTCAATACAGGATATTGGATCGATGGTCAGAACACTCTAGGAATCAGTTAAGCTGGCCTTCAGAAACACTCCGGTTGCCCACGACCCCCAGTCATTCTGAATGGAAAGTCGGTTTAATTCCTCCTAGTCTTTACGAAGTTGAGAAATCTATAGGAAATCTGAAGTGACGGGGAGCAGCGTGTCCTGACGGATTGACCTCTGAGATTTTTAAGGATGGTGGTCCAGTTTTAGCAGTTAAATTGACCGAGATCTTAGGTAGAATCTGGGAACTGGGCGTAAACTCATTTAACTGGTCTCAGTCGCTAATTGTCCCAATTTACAAGAAAGAACAAACGTTTTCTTGTGACAATCATAGAGGAATCAGTTTAACTAATATAGTTTCTAAATTGTTAGCCTCGATTATACTTAGACACCTAACTAGAGCTCGTGAAGTGCAGACTCGATAAAACCAGGCTGGTTTTCGATCTAGACGTGGCTGTATAGACCAGATTTTCACACTAACACAGGTCCTGGAACACAGATACACATTTAGACGTCCGACAATAGTCGTTTCCCTGAACCTTAAGGCGGCATTTGACTCTGTGGATCGTGAAGTTCTGTGGCAGTGTCTGTCATTGAAAGATGTACCAAAGAAGTAAATTAACCTTATACAAGCTCTCTACTCGAACACCACTGGTCGAGTGAGAGACTATGGCGAACTGTCATTAGAATTCTCTACTTCAAATGTCCGTCAGGGCTGTTCACTCTCACCATTCTTGTTTAACTTTGTCGTAAACATACTTCTAGAGTTAACACTATCCTCGTCAGATTTTTCAGGAGTTGACCTTATACCAGTAGGGTCACTTACTGACCCAGAGTATGCGGATGACATAGTTCCATCCGGTGAAGATGCTGATAAAAGGTAGAGTCTTCTGACTACGCCACTCAACAATGCAAGCATGTTCGGGATGCGGTTCTCACCCTCGAAATACAAAATGTTGCTTCAAGATTGGGTTTCATCGGTAGCTGAACTAGTGATAGGGAGTGAAGTAGTTGAGCATGTTGACCGCTGCACTTGTCTTGGGAGTCTCATCAGTGCCGATGGCCTGGTGACTGACGAAATCTCAGCACGGTTACAGAAAGCTCGACTGGTTTTCGCTAACTTGCGTCACTTATGGCGTAGGCGAGATATCCGTTTGTTGACTAAAGGACGAGTGTACTGTGCAGCAGTTCGCTCCGTTCTCCTATATATATGTGAAACATGGCCGGTAAGGGTTGAAGATATTCGTAGGTTACTAGTAATCGATCATAGATGTCTTAGAAGCATTGCTCATGTATCGTGGGACAACCGAGTGAGCAATGCTGCCATTATAAAACGAGTTCTAGGTAAGGATGACAGATCAATAGACGGAGTATTGAAACCTTATCCGTTGATGTGCTTGGGACATGTGTTACGCATGCCTAACTACCGACTAACTCTACGAGCTGTGTTTTGTGGTGTAGTATTAGGTTGGAAGAAAGTTAGGGGCCGCCAAACCGAAACATGGCAGAAATCCATGAAGTCACTGACAAGTGGACTGATTCATGTTGGTAGATGTAGGCTACGTGATCGGGGTCTGCGAGACGATGGTAACCGATGGTTAGAGACCTTGAATGACATGGCTCCAAATCGTTTGCAATGGCGCAGGTGAATCCAGTCTTTATGTTCTCTCAAATCAATCTTCTGGATTCGTCGACATCTCTACCTTTGTCTTTCTAAACTTATCTCACTGAATTATGTTCTTGAATAATAAATATCTTGGAACCTTAATCTTCTCTATTACCAGTAATACTCCTACTATCTCTACCACCAAGGGATTTGAATTGGCAGTTGCGTCTCTGTGCTAATGTGGGCAATTATTATTTGTTTGTAATATCAGATGTTGGTCTGACACGTTCTTAATATTATCAGTCTTATGACCCTGAGAGGCTAGGGGCACATCACGTGACATTAAATGATTGAACCTGTTCATCGTAGGTGGGAAAGTCGCAGGCAAGCGGGTTTGAATTTCGCCTATTTTTTTGTTTGCGAACCACGATTTAGTCTGTTCACCTTTCTTCGTTATAGATGGAGTGTTTCGGTCACCTTGTTGTGTCTTTCGAAAACGCTTTAGTTACTTTCTCGTACTCACATGAAATATATTTTGGTGATCCAATCCTGAATTTATTAGTTTTAGCTTAAATCGTGTTGTTTTTTGAGACATATTCAATCAGTTTGACGTTCGAACAGACAGGCTGATAGCGACAAAGATTGATTGTCATCTAATACATCACAGTATGTAGAGGACGACTTGAAGGAGGTGAGAATATGGCCCCTCAACTGCTAAAGATAGAAAAACAACTCTTTTGAGAGGGTTACTGTTAAAAGGTGTTATGTTCATGTTTTGGAGGAGGGAACCAAGAATTGTAGAAGGTATTTCGGTTAAGGTGTTGTCTAGGAACATTAGGCACATGCCCAAGGAGGATAGCGTTATGGGTCATCTGAAAAAGACTTGGAATTCTACCCTTTTGTGCGCAATCAAAGGGATAGTAGGCTTTAGGTTCGAAATAGGGGTTAGAGTTTAAGGAGGTATTTAGGATGTGTGTGTCCTCATTTTTGGGAGTTCTGGTGTTTACTTTGAGAAACTTAGTAACGTCCTCAGTAGATGTAATAATGGGCAGGCATTGTTGTTTACTAGGTACGTTAAGTACTGTGCGCCGACAGATAGAGCAATGTGATTGAGCGGTTGATGTGCATTTGAACTCAAGACAAGTTGCAGCTCTTTTATTTATGGAACAGATCTTTAAACTAGTACCATCAACTAATATGTTATCGGTTTTGTAAGGGTATTGTAGAGTTAATATAACGGTCATGATTGTAACCGTTTCTATTGCACGAACTAGTCTGCATAGCTGGAAGGCCATCGATGATTCATCGATGTTTTGTAGTCCTGTCACGGATAATTCTAATCTCCTTAAACAGTGAAGTAGAGTTTAGTAGCAACTGGTTATTATTAGCTGAAAGTATTAGCTTTCATAATACTACTAAACTGAAGAAGAATGGGACCGGAAAATGTGGTCTGAACTTTACGTACAGTGCGTGCTGCACACCAATCCACACACTCTTAGGAGAGTGTTTTTATCAGACGTTAGGCTAGCATTGTTAGGTACGTTATACACAATGGCATTTTACATGCACTGTAGTCTTTTTAACATTTCAGAGGATATATGGTCAATTACCATTTCAGTTTTTTACAATTTGAAGATCAGGATTTGCTGGAAAACTGATCAGATATTTGTAAAGTAGGAAATCACGAACACTTTGGTTGGCGTTAAGTGCACTTAAAGTGTCCTTAGAATTATTATCGGCGAATGAATTGGGGTTGAATTCGCAGCTGTTAGGGTGAATGGAACTGTGAACAGACCTGCTACGACTGGTTATTGGTTGCTCAGTCTGAGTATATTTATAGCAGCTAATGATTATGTCTAATATATATCTAAATCAACATCACTGAATTTCCTATTGTGGGCAGACATACAGATATTGTGTGGGCTGCTAAAAACTATATCTGTAGGCTCTCCAAGTGTACAACACCAACCACACGTTCTAGCAGGCGCTTTCAGGTATTTGTTTCGGATGTTATACACAGGGCAGTAGTTGATGTCAAGTCACTCGGTTTGAGGTTAGTTGAATCTACATCCTGAGCGGAATACAAGGTAGAGAGAGTAAGACACTGTTCTCACAGATTCTAATTTGATCCACCTTAGTAGGGGATTTGGATCTTTCACGGATGTTGTATGCGACAGGCGAAATTAGGTGTTTTTAAGATAAACACGATATGTTTGTGAAGTTATTTGTAAGCAGAATTTTTGCTATATGAACAATGTCTGTTCAGACTTCTAAAGCCCAAAACTACAGTAAAAAACTAAAATAAGAATAACCAATTCGTGTGCATACAACGATAGTTTATATACGCCGTTGACCACGAGTAAAATGATCGGAAAAAGAGGAAGATGAGTCACGTGAAAAAAATTACAACCTTCAAAGTGAGCACCTCAAGGTTCTTTTGTTGCATAGTTTACATTTAATATTACTATTTTGTTCCTTCTAAAACCACCATCTCGCGTAATTTCCTATTCAAATTATCCCGTTTTTCGTTCCTAAATCTCTTAGGTAACGTGTTCAATAATAGCGTTGATACCAAAACTTACGCTATAACAACCAGAAAAGCTGGTAAAGGTTTGAATTCCAGGGTTGGCAGTGAGTCGATAATTCCAGTCTCCAGCGACAGAATTGCAAAAAACTCGAAACGTCATTCTATAATGCGTCTCGGAGTAGTGTTCACTATTCGGATCACTTAAAACAAACACCACCAATGGGTCCCCGACAAAGAAACCAAGACGACACTACTTCTCAAGTTCCTACTCCTAGTAACACTAGTAGGCATCCCACGGCTCGGTCGACATAGTCTACGGCTCAAAAATCACATAAGGATAACTGTATTGTCTGCCCGATGCCAGTCAAAACCAGTGGCTCTGCATGGAATGCAACTTCTGCCGTAGACGGGTTCACTGTCACTGTGATACTGCAGCACTACAGGCTCATGCTGATTTACCCCTATCCGTGGTTCTCGTATATCTGTTCACAGTAGTCAATCACTGAAACATCAAACTCAGCATCAGCGAAACGAGTGGCTCCACTAAAAATGAACCTCTAAAACTGCACACCTAAATCGAACTCAGTAAGCACTAAACCGACGAATCAGGCAACCAAGGTAGCCATGACCAGAAGTGACACATTAATGAAACTATCGGTTGTTGCTAATCCCGCAGCATCTCTTGATAGTAAGGAGCAGTGGGTGGAGTAGAGTGTAAAAATGGAAAACGGCAAAACCACAGCTCACAAAATGCCACAAATCAGGGAAAAGAATGCTAGACAAAATTCACTAATTTTATTTAACGGAGCATAGTTTACTGGAAGGTAGGGCTGCCTTTGATGAAGCACAGTTGGACAAGTAATGCACATTATCAGGAATGAACAGTACCTCGGTCAAACTATACCGTCTTTTCAAGGATCAGAATGTCGCTAAGAAGACTTGGAACAATTACCCGAAGAAATCCTACTCACATCCCAGAGACCCTCTTCTAAACTTTCTTCCCTGATCCGAGTCAGGCACGACAAGCCGTGACCAGTACAAGCAACAGCCAAGGAACCACAGGGTACACAACGGCGAACCAGTACGGTAGTTCATGGTGTACTTGAACTGGTTGCTCAAAGCCCCGCGCATGACGTGCAACAGCGGCGGTGGCTATCATAAAGCCTGGCCCTTCACACCACCATGACAACTAGCATTTCCTCAGCACCGTCTATCACACCTCATGACTATTAAGTCTTCACGTCTGAAGGCTGTGGAATTCAGGAATCGAGAAGACCTAACTGAAATGCTTCAGGCCTCATATAACATGAGGAGCGATCTCTCATTAGTCCTATTAGGTGTTGAGAAAGCGAACCTAGATCTGTGAGACAGCAACATGGAGGCAAATATAAGCGCACACTAACGACAGTTGACCCAAATCAAAACACACGGCACAATACACAAAGATAATAACATCGCCATTGCACGAGCAGAAAATCTACAGAGGATAAATCTCTATCTATTCCTGAAGATATTTACAGGGAACACCGTGATCACCTTGGCTGGGTAGCCATTCCAAACTGCAACGAATAAGGGTGTTTGGGCCCCTGAAGGTGCAAATGGCGTATTTATTATCAACCTAGAAACGTCTGTGATCATCAACAACAGCTTCACATACTGGACAGTCCAAGTACCTACAAATTCATGGTACAACCTGAACCCAGCACCACCTGATGGCTAGGAAATATTAAACTTAATCCTGACTTATCACTCAGTAAACTACAAGACCTGCACTTGCGGCAATATACATCCCATAGTCTTGAAGCAGTGTACAGAAGCCTACAGTCCACCGATATGTGACTTGTTCAGGCATTCACTACAGTCACAACAACTCCCAGGTGAATGGAAACTAGCTACTCTCTATCTAGTCTTAAAAGAAGGGAATAGGAAGGAACAAGACTGCTTCAAACCAGTCGCATTACTACCAATACTAGCAAAGTTAATAGAAAGGCTGGTGAATGACCAGTTGCGAGGATAAGAACGAAATCCTCAATGAAGCTGAACACGGGTTTCGGAAATGTAGGTCATGCGCATCCAATCTTTTCATATCATGGGACGGCTGAACAACCTGCTGCGACCTAAAAATACTCGTGCACATAATCCTTGATCACTTTGAAAATGCTTTCGAAACTGTACCCTAATCGCAAAGGTTGCGGAAATTGGCTTCACTGAACCACTCCTATCTTGACTCAGTTTCGTACCAAGGTAAGTAGAGCGCACACAAGTTTGCGAGTCCCATTTCCGAGAAATGCACAGGAAACCATCCTAGGTCCACTTCTCTTCCTGATATTCGTTAATGATCTGTTAGACAATGTAAGCTCAGCAGCACTGATCGTCACAGACAGTGCAAAGATCTGGAGGTCCATAAGAAGTGAAGAGGATTCGATTGAGCTTCAAAGAGACCTTACACCTATAGAGGATTCGGCAGTGAAAAGCGATTTAACACTAGACCAGCCGAATTGTCACGTCAAGTACATTTTGACCCACATGACGCAAACGACTTACACCCTCAACGAAAGTCCGCTCCCTAATGTCTCCTCAAAGCGCGATTTTGGTTGAATAACAACTTGAAGCCTCCAAACCAGCTCAAACTATATTGAGGGATGCGGCGAAGACACGTGAATGCCATCTCCACGGAATTAGTCTTAACGCTGTTTAAGACAAATGCACATCCCTACTAGGAGGTTCACAACGACATCGCACCCCATCTTTTTAAAAGAGACATAAATCTCTTGGATCAGGTGCAAAGACGAGTAACGAAATGAGTGATAGTGTTGAATGATAAAACTTACGAAGATAGATACCAGCTCATGGGATCATTCTCTCTGAGTTACAGGAGAACCAGAGGTGACCTGATAATGACGTGCAACATATGAAGCATGTCGAATCATCCGAACGTGAACATCTGACCGAAACATCACCACCACTCCCCTCAAGGTAACCCTCGAAAATTGCGCATCAGAGAGCGAACACTCAGGTTCGAGCACACTTCTCAATAAGAGTCTTTTCAACTTGGAATGGTCTCCCAGTATAAGTGATCACAGTCCACTCTCTAATTACCTTCAAGTGTTCGAATACGGATGATCTTCTCTCCCTTGGACCAGCTCTGCCTGATGCGTGCCTCGAGACTTGTTAGTCGTTATTACTACCATCTCCTCCGATCACAAACTGAATGTATCTTGCCAGTTATCTCTGTTTCCTCTCCCTTGCCTACACTTCGGTCCTCTCACACAATCTTCACTACCAAATGATAAACTAGATTACCCATCATTTGCTTAGTCCTGAAATCCTACTCTTAATAGCGTTAAAATTCTCTCCGTATTATTCTCCACAATGCAACTAACTGATCTCTGGCGTGGCAATGTGGTATCTGCTGTTATCCAAAAACCCTACTTCTCCTGAACAAACGTCCTCATTCAAATCACAGGACATGCAAACTGCCAAATGACTAAAATTAGTGCAGTCGAATGGCTGCTCACCCATCCATTTAACACTATCAAACGCCCGGAACAGTGCCGAAAGAGGGATAATCGGGCGCAAGGCAAGCATTTGTAAAAGATATTGGAAAGAGGGTGCAGATGCTGCGCGCATGACAACGCTCTTATTCTCCGCACCGTTTAGTGGATGATTCGTAAGCCAGTTATTTCAGAACTCAGAAAGCAGGTGTTTGATGTGTCAAAACGTTTTAATATGTGTCGGCTGATACCTTTCAAGGGATGCGCAGTATGGCGTACCCAAATGTGACCTAGTAAGAATGCCTTACAGGCCGCCATTAGTTAAGGATGTGTTAGTTAAAACTAATGGATCAGAATTAATGTATGTATCTACCGCCACATGTATCATGCAGAGACAGTCGTAATTGGACGGCATACCAATATTTAGGTGAAAAATATCAGACAGGAGAACACACAAATACGAGTTAAGAAACAAATATATTTGTAAAACACAGAAGTTGCCTGAAGGAGAATCAGTGATTCCTGAATATCCTATATTATCCGGCAGTATTGTGTGAGGTTGAGCCGATAATACAAAGATGAAGAAGTTGCTGACCTATGTATTGTGTTTACAAAAGACATGTTGATTGATACATCACGGTGGCGAGAAAGAATGAGATGTGATACACGAAACACCCGAATTCAGAGGACGATAGCAGCTGTAACGCGCAAAGTGCACGAGAGAACGCAATGTCGACCTCAACAACAGTTTATAACTAATGGTAATGACTGTAAAAGCTAGATGTCATTGATGAAAACTTTGAATAATGGCGAAAACTATTAACAAATCCAACCAACACTGTTCATCACTGAAACTTTAAATGCTCAGATAGATAGGTAGCATTGTCATGTTATAATGAAAGTTTGAAAGTGGATTGGTTTTTTTTGAGGTTGTTTAACTCAACCATTAGAATACAACTTTCCAGGTAAGCTTTCGAAATGTAGATTATGTTTCCACTTTTCCATTATTGTTGTAAATATTTAACTCATAACAAAAACATCACATATTAGTTTAAAGTACATTATTGGCATCGTCTGACTGCAAAATATTTCTTTTTGATCACCTGCAACAGCTTTTATCTTGCACAAAATCGCATTGTCAACCCTGTTAACCTGTTTTCTCTAAAAAATGTCGTCGTATATGAATTCCTTGATGAAACCGGTGGTTCCATCAAATGTCGAGTCTCGTTTTCGCAGTAAAGTAACTGTTGTAGGTGTTGGAATGGTCGGAATGGCAGCAGCGTTCTCTACTATGCAAGTAGCTGGAGAAATCGCATTGGTAGATGTTCTGGCAGATAAAGTTAAAGGAGAAGTAATGGACCTACAACATGGTCAACAGTTTCTGAGCAGATGCAAGGTTGATGGAGGCACTGACTATAAATACTCTGCAAATTCAGATATTGTCGTTATCACTGCTGGTGCAAGACAAAAAGAAGGTGAATCACGATTGGACTTGGTTCAGCGTAATGTGGAAATATTCAAAGGAATAATTCCAAATGTTGTCAAATACAGTCCAAACTGTATTATAGTCGTTGTGTCAAACCCTGTCGATATCTTGACATATGTTGCACGAAAATTGAGTGGATTTCCAGCTCACAGAGTAATCGGAACTGGTACAATGCTAGACTCGGCAAGATTTCGTTTTCTGCTCGGTGAGAAATTACAGGTGTCTGCTAATTCTGTCCATGGATATGTAATTGGTGAACACGGGGACTCCAGTGTAGCTGTTTGGAGTAGTGTTAATGTTGGTGGGGTTCGACTATCTTCTCTGAATCCGAAGATAGGATATGATAAGGATCCTCAGCATTTCGATGAAATACACAAGCAAGTTGTCCAGAGTGCCTACGACATCATTCGCCTGAAAGGTTATACCTCGTGGGCAATCGGGTTGACTTGTCGATCACTATGCAACGCTCTGTTAAATAACCTTCATACAGTTTATCCACTCTCTGTTCCTGTCAAAGGAATTCACGGAATTGAAGAAGATGTTTACTTGAGTTTACCATGTCTTGTTACTTCGGTTGGAATCAGTCATGTTATTCTTCAAGAACTTAGTTCGGATGAATTGAGTAAACTAAAAAAGAGTGCAGCCACTCTAAATGAAGTAATAAAAGGAATCAAGTGGTGAAATTGCTTTCAGTTGAAATTTTGGTTGGTAGTTTGTTAGCACACCAACAGTAAAGTGATTTCTTTTTATTATTATTTATCATTCTTGTGTTCCACATTGATAACTTCATCTGTTTTAAAATAAGTTAAACGATTATTCTCCCATATTTGAATGCATACCTTTTGAAATTACAAATTAAATTGTGGTCTATTAAATATAATCTTAGTTAGTTGTCTTTGTTAACTTGTCTCACCATAAGTTAATTAAATTTGATTTGTAAAATGCTGTCAAGGTTTACAAACCCCCAATAAAAATTCACTTGTTGTTGCAAGAAATTATATCATAACTATCTTCAGGGGATTAGTTTATTGAAGTGCATCCAAGTAGTACGACGACCTCTTGCAGTTTTCTGAAGTCTATCAATGTAACCTACAGTAATAACAAAGCATCTGCTGATACTACCACTTTGACTTTGTCTGGTTACGTTTAAGTATAGTATACATGGTACTACAGAACTGTCTTAGCCGTTGCAATCGTATATTGTTTTGTTAAGCTACCGTTCAAATGGAAGCCAAAACCTTAGCAGAACTGATTCTTAATAAACCGTGCTATGAAACAGAACACGATGTAGTCAAAATGTACATCAACCAATCACTAATTTTAGTTGACAGAATGACTTAATTTCATGATAATGTTGCTGATTATCGTCATCGGTGAGACTTATTGTTAGACGCAAGTGAATTTTATCTACCTAAACAGTTACTGACTTAACATTATCTTGTCGTTTTCTACTTCGAATCCTGAAATGCGCTGATCCATTTACGTTTCTCTTCAACACGCAACGTACCTCTTGGATAGGGAGTGACCTAACGAGATCTGGATGTTACCTGGGCTAGACCACAACCGTATATCTAATGAAGGATGAAAGTAGTGTACTGAAAAGAGACTGGTTGTGCTAAGGTACTAAAACTGGTTGCTGGGCGTGTTGTTGAGTGTTGTAAGATCCAAATCCATCGGTACGGAATTCTTTGGTGGATTACAGAGCCATGGGTCTGTTAGTTCGTTAGAACTCTATAATCGAGATGTTTGAGAAACAGTTGTGTCCTATTCACGTTGAACCCAACTTTGCTTGATATAAATTTGAGAGTGATATGGAAGACTTAATAAGAGACAAACGAGAAATAACAATAAAAATTGAAGATCTATACATTCTAGATCAGTGGGATAGAATATTATTAGCGCATATCTTAATTATGAGTAAACAGTCACGAATCATCAAGGATCGTGATAACTGAAATGATTTTGGAGTGTATTTTCTACTTTTTAAGTGTAATTCGTGATATTACCATATACTTTGGATTTTTACTCACGCCCATAGGATATCCTCAAAGTCTGATTATTCACATTTTCATTCATATCATTTAGCTTCAATTTTAAATTGTTGGAGAATTTGGATTATTTGGAGGGATCATAATAAATGCGGTCCGTAAAATGTGTTTCAACAGATCGAGGTTGACGACTTATACAAGGGTCTCTAGGATGAGAGGAAGAAGTTGAGGAAGGCAGGTTGTGCCGAGTTCAATGTTAACCCAATTGGAGGGGTTTCTCTTACGAGACGTTCTGTCATTTGAAACAGCCGGCACATTTTTGCCAGAATATTGCACATTTTAAGGATTTTGCAGTATTTACACAATAGTTGTTTATCTAAGTTAGCCCTAACTTCTATCACGCTCCTCTCCAGCAGTGGAACATTGAATAAAGTGAGTGAATTTACTCCATAAGCCCTTACATGGTTGGTAGCTTTTTGTGAGTTGACGAGTTGTGGTTCCCCCTCTTCGCATTTACTCCTGTTCCGTATCGCCAACAGATACCAGGGAAGTAACAACAACAGGCAGTTTTGTTGGTAATACTGTCCTTGTGATATAATCATTTTGACTAAGTTACTTCACCGTTTTGGGTGAATTTACAAAAACGATTTATCATTATCCTTCTTCAAATTAAAATCGATTAAAATGAAGATAGGCCGTAGAACTCATCAACTAAATTTGAGAGTTCTGGAGTTCCAAGATGTAGTACCAATCACTGGATATTGGTCATGCGCATGTGGTACGCACATATTTCTTTTTGAAACGTAACGTAAAACTTGGTAGTCAATAGTGTTAATAGAACAGCGTCACAGAACACTGGATTTTGAGATGTGGCTGATTTTCAAATATCGATTCAGTTTCAATTACCGGAAGTTGCGAACAGCGATCAGGTGAAGTTGTCTATAAAATAACTAAGTATGCTTCTAATACTAGTCTTTGAGCTATTATCATTAATAATTTTAGGCTATTCTCCGATACTTCCAAACAACTATTCCGCATTTTTGAATGTCTACTCGACCATTCGTTGTTGAGAACCACAAACCTAAGAACGTACGAATGAGGTTCGCAACACCAGAAAGAATTACGTGTCAACTAATTAGACTTTCTTAAAGACTTTCTAATGTTCGAACCATTTTTCTCAAATCATATTTACAAATTCTTCATCAAGTGTTTTTATTAGACTATCTGTGAAACTGTAAAACAGGCTGCTCACTAATTTAATAAAATGTTTTGGTAGTGTTATTTGAAATATCACTATATTCCTCTACGTACTTTATATGCCATAGATTCTAATAAAGAGAACTAGTTATTCTGCGCTCGAGTTCAAAAGCTGTTACATACGAAGTTGTTGAATTATATCGACCATTCTTACACCAAGTGTGTTAATTATTCACTGATCCCACTAGCCCTTTAGAGTGCTTACCTTTCGGTAGATTGTATTGGTCATCGTATAAATTCGTGATATTTTTTTAATAAAGGACAAACAATTACCAATATCAGATTGATAAACAAAGTTATCAGCTAAACGCATTTACTTGTATTCTTGATAAAATATTCTTGCCTATCGGATGTCTATGATAAGGTACGGAAGATATATTTTCCATAGCTTACTTATTTTGATAGAGAGCTTAATTTTAAAAATTAAAACCACTTTACGACGACAAATATTTAATTGAAAGAATGTTTGCTAATAACATTTGTGATGATGATTTTAGATACACTTACTTACTTATTTACTTACGCCTGTTACCCCCGATGGAGCGTAGGCCGCCCACCAGTTTTCTCCAACCAACTCTGTCCAGGGCTTCGCTTTCCAGTTCTGTCCAATTTTTGTTCATTCCTCTCATATCTTTCTCTCTTTCTCGGCGTAATGTGTCCTATGGCATTCCTCTTTTCCTTTTGCGTTGGGGGTTTCAGGTGAGGACTTGTCTAGCGACGCAGTCCGGTGCTTTTCTTAAAGTGTTTCCCATCCACTTCCACCGCTTCTTCCTGATTTCCCCCTCCATTGGAATCTGGTTTGTTCTCTCCCACAGTTCGTTGTTGCTGATAGTGTCTTGCCAACGAATCCGAAGTATTTCGCCTAGACAACTGTCGATAAACACTTGTATCTTCTGGATGATGGCTTCGGTAGTTCTACAAGTTTCCGCTCCATGCAGTATAACTGTCTTGATATTTGTATTGAAAATCCTGATTTTGGTGTTAATTTATATTTGTTTGGAGGTCCAGATATTTTTCAACTGTAAAAATGCAACCCTTACTTTGTCGATCCGCGCCCTCACATCTGCTTCGGATCCACCTTGGTTGTCGATGATGCTGCCCAGATATGTAAGGGTGTTAACGTCCTCCAAGGCATCTCCATCAAGAGTGATTTGGTTGGTGGATGTTGTGTTGCATCGGAGAATTTCGCTTTTTCCTCTATTAATGTTGAGACTTACTGCTGCAGAGGCTGCTGCTACACTGGTCGTCTTCTCTTGCATTTGTTGTTGCGTGTGCGATAGAAGAGCCAGGTCATCTGCGAAGTCCAGATCGTCCAGCTGCGTCCTCGCTGTCCACTGAATGCCATGCCTCCCTCCAGATGTCGACGCCTTCATAATCCAGTCGATCACCAGAAGAAAGAGAAAGGGTGAGAGTAAGCGACCTTGCCTGACACCGGTCTTCACCTCGAAAGAGTCTGTTAGTTGTCCTTCGTGTACGATTTTGCAGTTGAATCCATCATAAGAATTCCGTATGATGTTAACTATTTTCTCAGGCACACCGTAGTTTCGAAGAAGCCTTCACAGTCTTTTTCTATCCGCGCTATCGAATGCTTTCTTGTAGTCGATGAAGTTGATGTAGAGTGGTGAGTTCCACCCTATTGATTGCTCCACAATGATCCGTAATGTAGCAATTTGGTCAGTACACGGTCGATCCTTACGAAATCCAGCCTGTTGATCTCGAAGTTAGGCGCCTACGAAGTCCTTCATTCTGTTTAACAATACCCTGTTGAAGACTGCCTGGTATTGAGAGAAGAGTGATGCCTCTGTAGTTCTCACGTTTACTGAGATCACCTTTCTTTGGTATTTTGATGAGGTATCCTTCTTTCCAATCTGATGGTACTTGTTCCTCATCACAAATCTTCTTGTTTAGATCAAATATGATCAGACATCAAAGAGTAGCTAGTACTAGAACTGGTCAATATAGTGGTTTCAACTAACTTTAGTTAAGAAAAATGGAACTTATTCACTATTTATACACTGGGAATATTTAAAATCCGTTCTACAAACAATCGGTCACTTCATTTAAAATTGTTTAATCCACGAAAGTGATCATTATGCAAAGTAGAATTTGAGGTATAATAATATCACAAGAGAAGGTCAATTGTCATAGACCTTCGGTAACAGTTAGAGATAAAAAGTAAGCCCATTCAGATCTCGTTCAGTCACTGGGCAGTAAAATATATTGGAAGGGTTTCGTTTATCATAATAATGGGAAAATAATTTCATGATCACTAAGTAGTTTGAAACTTAAATTGAAAACGACTAGAAATAATAAGTGGATATTCACTAGTCAGTCATATGCAACGTAGAACTTGGTACGTAATTACATCATTTCAAGTTGCCATACCACATTAGCACAGAGACGCAATTGTCAGTTCAAATCCCTTAGTGGTAGAGATAGTAGGAGTATTACTGGTAATAGAGAAGATTAGGGTTCCAAGATATTTTTTATTCAAGAACATAATTCAGTGAGATAAGTTTAGAAAGACAAAGGTAGAGATGTCGACGAATCCAGAAGATTGATTTGAGAGAACATAAAGACTGGATTCACCTGCGCCATTGCAAACGATTTGGAGCCATGTCATTCAAGGTCTCTAACCATCGGTTACCATCGTCTCGCAGACCCCGATCACGTAGCCTACATCTACCAACATGAATCAGTCCACTTGTCAGTGACTTCATGGATTTCTGCCATGTTTCGGTTTGGCGGCCCCTAACTTTCTTCCAACCTAATACTACACCACAAAACACAGCTCGTAGAGTTAGTCGGTAGTTAGGCATGCGTAACACATGTCCCAAGCACATCAACGGATAAGGTTTCAATACTCCGTCTATTGATCTGTCATCCTTACCTAGAACTCGTTTTATAATGGCAGCATTGCTCACTCGGTTGTCCCACGATACATGAGCAATGCTTCTAAGACATCTATGATCGATTACTAGTAACCTACGAATATCTTCAACCCTTACCGGCCATGTTTCACATATATATAGGAGAACGGAGCGAACTGCTGCACAGTACACTCGTCCTTTAGTCAACAAACGGATATCTCGCCTACGCCATAAGTGACGCAAGTTAGCGAAAACCAGTCGAGCTTTCTGTAACCGTGCTGAGATTTCGTCAGTCACCAGGCCATCGGCACTGACGAGACTCCCAAGACAAGTGCAGCGGTCAACATGCTCAACTACTTCACTCCCTATCACTAGTTCAGCTACCGATGAAACCCAATCTTGAAGCAACATTTTGTATTTCGAGGGTGAGAACCGCATCCCGAACATGCTTGCATTGTTGAGTGGCGTAGTCAGAAGACTCTACCTTTTATCAGCATCTTCACCGGATGGAACTATGTCATCCGCATACTCTGGGTCAGTAAGTGACCCTACTGGTATAAGGTCAACTCCTGAAAAATCTGACGAGGATAGTGTTAACTCTAGAAGTATGTTTACGACAAAGTTAAACAAGAATGGTGAGAGTGAACAGCCCTGACGGACATTTGAAGTAGAGAATTCTAATGACAGTTCGCCATAGTCTCTCACTCGACCAGTGATGTTCGAGTAGAGAGCTTGTATAAGGTTAATTTACTTCTTTGGTACATCTTTCAATGACAGACACTGCCACAGAACTTCACGATCCACAGAGTCAAATGCCGCCTTAAGGTTCAGGGAAACGACTATTGTCGGACGTCTAAATGTGTATCTGTGTTCCAGGACCTGTGTTAGTGTGAAAATCTGGTCTATACAGCCACGTCTAGATCGAAAACCAGCCTGGTTTTATCGAGTCTGCACTTCACGAGCTCTAGTTAGGTGTCTAAGTATAATCGAGGCTAACAATTTAGAAACTATATCAGTTAAACTGATTCCTCTATGATTGTCACAAGAAAACGTTTGTTCTTTCTTGTAAATTGGGACAATTAGCGACTGAGACCAGTTAAATGAGTTTACGCCCAGTTCCCAGATTCTACCTAAGATCTCGGTCAATTTAACTGCTAAAACTGGACCACCATCCTTAAAAATCTCAGAGGTCAATCCGTCAGGACACGCTGCTCCCCGTCACTTCAGATTTCCTATAGATTTCTCAACTTCGTAAAGACTAGGAGGAATTAAACCGACTTTCCATTCAGAATGACTGGGGGTCGTGGGCAACCGGAGTGTTTCTGAAGGCCAGCTTAACTGATTCCTAGAGTGTTCTGACCATCGATCCAATATCCTGTATTGACAATCAGTGATACAGTCATCCTTTTCCGAGATAGTTTCGCTGACAGATGGATTTCTAATACCGGTTTTCTTCATAAGGCGGAACAACTGTCTACTGTTGCCTATCGCCGCTGCCTTTTCCGTCGCTTCTGCATTTTCCAACCACCACTGTTCACTGCTCCGGATAAGAATCAATTACATTGTCGCCTGTCTTTTTAGTTCCTCCTGAAATATATTCATAGCTCTCCTATTATTAAATAGAACCCCGGGAGGTTTCATTGTGGAATCATTACTAGGTCCACCAGCTTGACAGTACTGCATGTGATTAGTAACTTATTCTCGTAGTAGGCAACCTTGCTGAAAAGCCAATAAGCATACTGGAACGAATATGATATAACAGTTCATAAATTAAATGATATGTACTTGTGTCGGGAAATGCAATATCGTGATCATTCCAGTTTCATATGTCACTGTTTATCGATTCCGAAGCGTAAATTTGCTGCTTCACAGTCGAACGTTTTACACATAATTGTGCAAGCTACTTATATTGTTGACAAGTTCACTATCATTTGTATCAATCACTCAGTGTTTTTCTTTGTTCAAAAATGTTTGTCTGTTAGAAGTTTATTAGGTTTAACGTAGCAATAAATTACAAATAAATAGGTACATCAATTCCCATACGTAGTTTTATCTGTTTTCAAAGCTTATTTTTCATATTCAAGTAATTAGCTCTGATTTTCATGCTATCCTTTGGTTACTTTTATCTTTGGTCCTATCAATGGTTAAAAATAAGCTAATCAAAGTCTATCACACTTTATTCTTCTATACTGTCGGTAATACTGATGGCCTCTGATGTTATGTGACTGCACACTCTGGAAAATGCTGTCTTCTGTTTATTGTGTTCCATGTATGTGTAAACCGTTGGAATCAATATTTCTCAATAATTTTTACGATCAATGTAACAATGATTCCCATTGTTTTAATTTGTAATCTAGTTAATTCATCATATGAATTGCACCATAAGAATTGTTGTCTGAATTTAGACGAATTGTTTTTATTTCAGTCACTGAGGATTTTTGCAATCTGATTTTCTTTTAAATGTGATATTTCGCCATCTAATATGACATTATAATGTTTCCAAATCTAGGATATATATATATATATATACCTATGTATATTTATATGTATGTATATATATATATATTTATATATATATATAAATATATATATATATATATATATATATATATATATATATATATATATATATAAACTACCTGGACCTTGTTTTCTGGTAACAAATAACTTGCAAACACCAGTATGTGTTAATCATTAGTTAGTCTAATTCCAGTGTGTGTTTCACTTAGCCACTTTTGTTTCCATGTTAACAAATGACCAACACTGATACACACTACCTGTACAGGTTCCTCAAAAAATACCGACTTCACTGGCGAATCGATGATAAAAGCTTATACTTATCACCGTGTTTATTTATATTCGTATTGACTAGCGTCAATAGATTTTCTTGAAGCTTACCTCAATTTTGCCTCTCTCGCTCCCCCTTTCGGGTTGCCTCCATCCATTCCCTCATCGTCCCTGCCATACTTTCGGCGCATTGTCCGTCGCCCCCTTTCTTGGCTGCCCCCTCCTCCCCATCCCTCTCCCCAGACCCTCCTGTGCCTGTGTCCGCCCCTCTCCCCCCCGTGCGCCCGGTGGCCTCCCTTTCCCTCCCTCTCCCCTGTTGTGTGTGCGCGCGCTCCCGTGCTCACTGTGTGATCGCTTTCCTGCCCCCCCCCGTCCCGATTGTCTGGTTCCCCCCTCCCTTTCCCTTGGTTTCCCCCCTCCCCTGTGGCGCCCTCCCGCGTGCTCCCGCTGGCCGGTCTCTTGCTGCCGCTTTGCTGCCCCCCCCGCCCTGGCTCTTTCCCCACCTTCGGTCCGCCTCCCCCTCCCCCCTCTCGTGCCGCCTCCCCCCCCCCACTTCTCACTCACCCTCCCGGTGCTCACGTATCAGTTTTTCTCGCTCGCCCCCGTGCCGCGGTATTTTTGCGGCCCCTGTACAGGTAGTGTGTTATTCTCAGTGTTGTCTGTTCCCCGCCCCCCCCCCGTGGCTCCGGTGCCCCCCCCGGCCTTACCCCTCCTCCTTGCTTCACACCTCCTGTGTTTGTCCGTTCTTGTTCCCGCCCCCCAGGTCCCGGTAGTTCGCTATCTCTCTCTATCTTATCTCTCTCTATATCTATCTCTTTCTCTCACCTCTCCTCTATATTCTACCCTCCATATTACCTCTACCTTAGGTCTGTACTCTTTCTCCTCTTCGCTTTGCCCCACCCTTATACGTCCTCAGCTGGCCGCCCCTCACCATCCCCGCCACTCAAGCTGCCCACCTCCTCGGATTCCCTAACACCCATTCGTCTCCCTCAGACAACCATTTACGGGTGCCATTCCCTGCTGCAATTCACTCGATCCCACCTCTTCACCCGCCTTGGACTCCTTGTTCCCTTGATAAGTCCCTCTTGCGCCCCTTGCTCCACCGTTTACACCTCCCTAGGCCCCCCATCCCCCGCACGCCCGCCTTTTCCGCGTGGCAGTCCCATCCATCAGCGGCCTCCGTATCCGACCGCCGAGCCCGACTCCAGTGTCGCTAGACTGATTAGCTTGCTTTTCACCCTTGATGGACACCAGATACCCGTCACCTACAGGCTAGCTATGCCCCTCCGCGCCTCTTACTGCACTCTGGCCCCATCCGCTTGACACAGACTTACAACCCGTATAAGGAAGCGTACATTTTTGTAATTTATTGCTACGTTAAACCTAATAAACTTCTAACAGACAAACATTTTTGAACAAAGAAAAACACTGAGTGATTGATACAAATGATAGTGAACTTGTCAACAATATAAGTAGCTTGCACAATTATGTGTAAAACGTTCGACTGTGAAGCAGCAAATTTACGCTTCGGAATCGATAAACAGTGACATATGAAACTGGAATGATCACGATATTGCATTTCCCGACACAAGTACATATCATTTAATTTATGAACTGTTATATCATGTTCGTTCCAGTATGCTTTTCGGCTTTTCAGCAAGGTTGCTTACTACGAGAATAAGTTACTAATCACATGCAGTACTGTCAAGCTGGTGGACCTAGTAAAGATACCAGAATGAAACCTCCCGGGGTTCTATTTAATAATAGGAGAGCTATGAATATATTTCAGGAGGAACTAAAAAGACAGGCGACAATGTAATTGATTCTTATCCGGAGCAGTGAACAGTGGTGGTTGGAAAATGCAGAAGCGATGGAAAAGGCAGCGGCGATAGGCAACAGTAGACAGTTGTTCCGCCTTATGAAGAAAACCGGTATTAGAAATCCATCTGTCAGCGAAACTATCTCGGAAAAGGATGACTGTATCACTGATTGTCAATACAGGATATTGGATCGATGGTCAGAACACTCTAGGAATCAGTTAAGCTGGCCTTCAGAAACACTCCGGTTGCCCACGACCCCCAGTCATTCTGAATGGAAAGTCGGTTTAATTCCTCCTAGTCTTTACGAAGTTGAGAAATCTATAGGAAATCTGAAGTGACGGGGAGCAGCGTGTCCTGACGGATTGACCTCTGAGATTTTTAAGGATGGTGGTCCAGTTTTAGCAGTTAAATTGACCGAGATCTTAGGTAGAATCTGGGAACTGGGCGTAAACTCATTTAACTGGTCTCAGTCGCTAATTGTCCTAATTTACAAGAAAGAAACAACGTTTTCTTGTGACAATCATAGAGGAATCAGTTTAACTGATATAGTTTCTAAATTGTTAGCCTCGATTATACTTAGACACCTAACTAGAGCTCGTGAAGTGCAGACTCGATAAAACCAGGCGTTTGTTCGCTCTAGACGTGGCTGTATAGACCACATCTTCACACTACGACGGGTCCTGGAACACAGACACACATTTAGACGTCCGACAATAGTTGTGTTCCTTGACTTAAGGCGGCATTTGACTATGTTGATCGTGGGTTTCTGTGGCAGTGTCTATCATTGAAATATTTACCAAAGAAGTACATTAATCTTATACAAGCTCTCTACTCGAACATCACGGGTTAAGTGAGAGACTATGGCGAACTGTCATTAGAATTCTCTACTTCAAATGTCCGTCAGGGCTGTTCACTCTCACCATTCTTGTTTAACTTTGTCGTAAACATACTTCTAGAGTTAACACTATCCTCGTCAGATTTTTCAGGAGTTGACCTTATACCAGTAGGGTCACTTACTGACCCAGAGTATGCGGATGACATAGTTCCATCCGGTGAAGATGCTAATAAAAGGTAGAGTCTTCTGACTACGCCACTCAACAATGCAAGCATGTTCGGGATGCGGTTCTCACCCTCGAAATACAAAATGTTGCTTCAAGATTGGGTTTCATCGGTAGCTGAACTAGTGATAGGGAGTGAAGTAGTTGAGCATGTTGACCGCTGTACTTGTCTTGGGAGTCTCGTCAGTGCCGATGGCCTGGTGACTGACGAAATCTCAGCACGGTTACAGAAAGCTCGACTGGTTTTCGCTAACTTGCGTCACTTATGGCGTAGGCGAGATATCCGTTTGTTGACTAAAGGACGAGTGTACTGTGCAGCAGTTCGCTCCGTTCTCCTATATATATGTGAAACATGGCCGGTAAGGGTTGAAGATATTCGTAGGTTACTAGTAATCGATCATAGATGTCTTAGAAGCATTGCTCATGTATCGTGGGACAACCGAGTGAGCAATGCTTCCATTATAAAACGAGTTCTAGGTAAGGATGACAGATCAATAGACGGAGTATTGAAACCTTATCCGTTGATGTGCTTGGGACATGTGTTACGCATGCCTAACTACCGACTAACTCTACGAGCTGTGTTTTGTGGTGGAGTATTAGGTTGGAAGAAAGTTAGGGGCGGCCAAACCGAAACATGGCAGAAATCCATGAAGTCACTGACAAGTGGACTGATTCATGTTGGTAGATGTAGGCTACGTGATCGGGGTCTGCGAGACGATGGTAACCGATGGTTAGAGACCTTGAATGACATGGCTCCAAATCGTTTGCAATGGCGCAGGTGAATCCAGTCTTTATGTTCTCTCAAATCAATCTTCTGGATTCGTCGACATCTCTACCTTTGTCTTTCTAAACTTATCTCACTGAATTATGTTCTTGAATAATAAATATCTTGGAACCCTAATCTTCTCTATTACCAGTAATACTCCTACTATCTCTACCACTAAGGGATTTGAACTGACAATTGCGTCTCTGTGCTAATGTGGTATGGCAACTTGAAATGATGTAATTACGTACCAAGTTCTACGTTGCATATGACTGACTAGTGAATATCCACTTATTATTTCTAGTCGGCTTCAATTTAAGTTTCAAACTACTTAGTGATCATGAAATTATTTTCCCATTATTATGATAAACGAAACCCTTCCAATATATTTTACTGCCTTTTGACTGAACGAGATCTGAATGGGCTTACTTTTTATCTCTAACTGTTACCGAAGGTCTATGACAATTGACCTTCTCTTGTGATATTATTATACCTCAAATTCTACTTTGCATAATGATCACTTTCGTGGATTAAACAATTTTAAATGAAGTGACCGATTGTTTGTAGAACGGATTTTAAATATTCCCAGTGTATAAATAGTGAATAAGTTCCATTTTTCTTAACTAAAGTTAGTTGAAACCACTATATTGACCAGTTCTAGTACTAGCTACTCTTTGATGTCTGATCATATTTGATCTAAACAAGAAGATTTGTGATGAGGAACAAGTACCATCAGATTGGAAAGAAGGATACCTCATCAAAATACCAAAGAAAGGTGATCTCAGTAAACGTGAGAACTACAGAGGCATCACTCTTCTCTCAATACCAGGCAGTCTTCAACAGGGTATTGTTAAACAGAATGAAGGACTTCGTAGGCGCCTAACTTCGAGATCAACAGGCTAGATTTCGTAAGGATCGACCGTGTACTGACCAAATTGCTACATTACGGATCATTGTGGAGCAATCAATAGGGTGGAACTCACCACTCTACATCAACTTCATCGACTACAAGAAAGCATTCGATAGCGCGGATAGAAAATGACCGTGAAGGCTTCTTCGAAACTACGGTGTGCCTGAGAAAATAGTTAACATCATACGGAATTCTTATGATGGATTCAACTGCAAAATCGTACACGAAGGACAACTAACAGACTCTTTCGAGGTGAAGACCGGTGTCAGGCAAGGTCGCTTACTCTCACCCTTTCTCTTTCTTCTGGTGATCGACTGGATTATGAAGGCGTCGACATCTGGAGGGAGGCATGGCATTCAGTGGACAGCGAGGGCGCAGCTGGACGATCTGGACTTCGCAGATGACCTGGCTCTTCTATCGCACACGCAACAACAAATGCAAGAGAAGACGACCAGTGTAGCAGCAGCCTCTGCAGCAGTAAGTCTCAACATTAATAGAGGAAAAAGCGAAATTCTCCGATGCAACACAACATCCACCAAACAAATCACTCTTGATGGAGATGCGTTGAAGGACGTTAACACCTTTACATATCTGGGTAGTATCATCAACAACCAAGGTGGATCCGAAGCAGATGTGAGGGCGCGGATCGACAAAGTAAGGGTTGCATTTTTACAGTTGAAAAATATCTGGACCTCCAAACAAATATAAATTAACACCAAAATCAGGATTTTCAATACAAATATCAAGACAGTTATACTGCATGGAGCGGAAACTTGTAGAACTACCGAAGCCATCATCCAGAAGATACAAGTGTTTATCGACAGTTGTCTAGGCGAAATACTTCGGATTCGTTGGCAAGACACTATCAGCAACAACGAACTGTGGGAGAGAACAAACCAGATTCCAGTGGAGGGGGAAATCAGGAAGAAGCGGTGGAAGTGGATGGGAAACACTTTATGAAAAGCACCGGACTGCGTCGCTAGACAAGTCGTCACCTGAAACCCCCAACGCAAAAGGAAAAGAGGAATGCCATAGGACACATTACGCCGAGAAAGAGAGAAAGATATGAGAGGAATGAACAAAAATTGGACAGAACTGGAAAGCGAAGCCCTGGACAGAGTTGGTTGGAGAAAACTGGTGGGCGGCCTACGCTCCATCGGGGGTAACAGGCGTAAGTAAATAAGTAAGTAAGTGTATCTAAAATCATCATCACAAATGTTATTAGCAAACATTCTTTCAATTAAATATTTGTCGTCGTAAAGTGGTTTTAATTTTTAAAATTAAGCTCTCTATCAAAATAAGTAAGCTATGGAAAATATATCTTCCGTACCTTATCATAGACATCCGATAGGCAAGAATATTTTATCAAGAATACAAGTAAATGCGTTTAGCTGATAACTTTGTTTATCAATCTGATATTGGTAATTGTTTGTCCTTTATTAAAAAAATATCACGAATTTATACGATGACCAATACAATCTACCGAAAGGTAAGCACTCTAAAGGGCTAGTGGGATCAGTGAATAATTAACACACTTGGTGTAAGAATGGTCGATATAATTCAACAACTTCGTATGTAACAGCTTTTGAACTCGAGCGCAGAATAACTAGTTCTCTTTATTAGAATCTATGGCATATAAAGTACGTAGAGGAATATAGTGATATTTCAAATAACACTACCAAAACATTTTATTAAATTAGTGAGCAGCCTGTTTTACAGTTTCACAGATAGTCTAATAAAAACACTTGATGAAGAATTTGTAAATATGATTTGAGAAAAATGGTTCGAACATTAGAAAGTCTTTAAGAAAGTCTAATTAGTTGACACGTAATTTTTTCTGGTGTTGCGAACCTCATTCGTACGTTCTTAGGTTTGTGGTTCTCAACAACGAATGGTCGAGTAGACATTCAAAAATGGGGAATAGTTGTTTGGAAGTATCGGAGAATAGCCTAAAATTATTAATGATAATAGCTCAAAGACTAGTATTAGAAGCATACTTAGTTATTTTATAGACAACTTCACCTGATCGCTGTTCGCAACTTCCGGTAATTGAAACTGAATCGATATTTGAAAATCAGCCACATCTCAAAATCCAGTGTTCTGTGACGCTGTTCTATTAACACTATTGACTACCAAGTTTTACGTTACGTTTCAAAAAGAAATATGTGCGTACCACATGCGCATGACCAATATCCAGTGATTGGTACTACATCTTGGAACTCCAGAACTCTCAAATTTAGTTGATGAGTTCTACGGCCTATCTTCATTTTAATCGATTTTAATTTGAAGAAGGATAATGATAAATCGTTTTTGTAAATTCACCCAAAACGGTGAAGTAACTTAGTCAAAATGATTATATCACAAGGACAGTATTACCAACAAAACTGCCTGTTGTTGTTACTTCCCTGGTATCTGTTGGCGATACGGAACAGGAGTAAATGCGAAGAGGGGGAACCACAACTCGTCAACTCACAAAAAGCTACCAACCATGTAAGGGCTTATGGAGTAAATTCACTCACTTTATTCAATGTTCCACTGCTGGAGAGGAGCGTGATAGAAGTTAGGGCTAACTTAGATAAACAACTATTGTGTAAATACTGCAAAATCCTTAAAATGTGCAATATTCTGGCAAAAATGTGCCAGCTGTTTCAAATGACAGAACGTCTCGTAAGAGAAACCCCCTCCAATTGGGTTAACATTGAACTCGGCACAACTTGCCTTCCTCAACTTCTTCCTCTCATCCTAGAGACCCTTGTATAAGTCGTCAACCTCGATCTGTTGAAACACATTTTACGGACCGCATTTATTATGATCCCTCCAAATAATCCAAATTCTCCAACAATTTAAAATTGAAGCTAAATGATATGAATGAAAATGTGAATAATCAGACTTTGAGGATATCCTATGGGCGTGAGTAAAAATCCAAAGTATATGGTAATATCACGAATTACACTTAAAAAGTAGAAAATACACTCCAAAATCATTTCAGTTATCACGATCCTTGATGATTCGTGACTGTTTACTCATAATTAAGATATGCGCTAATAATATTCTATCCCACTGATCTAGAATGTATAGATCTTCAATTTTTATTGTTATTTCTCGTTTGTCTCTTATTAAGTCTTCCATATCACTCTCAAATTTATATCAAGCAAAGTTGGGTTCAACGTGAATAGGACACAACTGTTTCTCAAACATCTCGATTATAGAGTTCTAACGAACTAACAGACCCATGGCTCTGTAATCCACCAAAGAATTCCGTACCGATGGATTTGGATCTTACAACACTCAACAACACGCCCAGCAACCAGTTTTAGTACCTTAGCACAACCAGTCTCTTTTCAGTACACTACTTTCATCCTTCATTAGATATACGGTTGTGGTCTAGCCCAGGTAACATCCAGATCTCGTTAGGTCACTCCCTATCCAAGAGGTACGTTGCGTGTTGAAGAGAAATGTAAATGGATCAGCGCATTTCAGGATTCGAAGTAGAAAACGACAAGATAATGTTAAGTCAGTAACTGTTTAGGTAGATAAAATTCACTTGCGTCTAACAATAAGTCTCACCGATGACGATAATCAGCAACATTATCATGAAATTAAGTCATTCTGTCAACTAAAATTAGTGATTGGTTGATGTACATTTTGACTACATCGTGTTCTGTTTCATAGCACGGTTTATTAAGAATCAGTTCTGCTAAGGTTTTGGCTTCCATTTGAACGGTAGCTTAACAAAACAATATACGATTGCAACGGCTAAGACAGTTCTGTAGTACCATGTATACTATACTTAAACGTAACCAGACAAAGTCAAAGTGGTAGTATCAGCAGATGCTTTGTTATTACTGTAGGTTACATTGATAGACTTCAGAAAACTGCAAGAGGTCGTCGTACTACTTGGATGCACTTCAATAAACTAATCCCCTGAAGATAGTTATGATATAATTTCTTGCAACAACAAGTGAATTTTTATTGGGGGTTTGTAAACCTTGACAGCATTTTACAAATCAAATTTAATTAACTTATGGTGAGACAAGTTAACAAAGACAACTAACTAAGATTATATTTAATAGACCACAATTTAATTTGTAATTTCAAAAGGTATGCATTCAAATATGGGAGAATAATCGTTTAACTTATTTTAAAACAGATGAAGTTATCAATGTGGAACACAAGAATGATAAATAATAATAAAAAGAAATCACTTTACTGTTGGTGTGCTAACAAACTACCAACCAAAATTTCAACTGAAAGCAATTTCACCACTTGATTCCTTTTATTACTTCATTTAGAGTGGCTGCACTCTTCTTTAGTTTACTCAATTCATCCGAACTAAGTTCTTGAAGAATAACATGACTGATTCCAACCGAAGTAACAAGACATGGTAAACTCAAGTAAACATCTTCTTCAATTCCGTGAATTCCTTTGACAGGAACAGAGAGTGGATAAACTGTATGAAGGTTATTTAACAGAGCGTTGCATAGTGATCGACAAGTCAACCCGATTGCCCACGAGGTATAACCTTTCAGGCGAATGATGTCGTAGGCACTCTGGACAACTTGCTTGTGTATTTCATCGAAATGCTGAGGATCCTTATCATATCCTATCTTCGGATTCAGAGAAGATAGTCGAACCCCACCAACATTAACACTACTCCAAACAGCTACACTGGAGTCCCCGTGTTCACCAATTACATATCCATGGACAGAATTAGCAGACACCTGTAATTTCTCACCGAGCAGAAAACGAAATCTTGCCGAGTCCAGCATTGTACCAGTTCCGATTACTCTGTGAGCTGGAAATCCACTCAATTTTCGTGCAACATATGTCAAGATATCGACAGGGTTTGACACAACGACTATAATACAGTTTGGACTGTATTTGACAACATTTGGAATTATTCCTTTGAATATTTCCACATTACGCTGAACCAAGTCCAATCGTGATTCACCTTCTTTTTGTCTTGCACCAGCAGTGATAACGACAATATCTGAATTTGCAGAGTATTTATAGTCAGTGCCTCCATCAACCTTGCATCTGCTCAGAAACTGTTGACCATGTTGTAGGTCCATTACTTCTCCTTTAACTTTATCTGCCAGAACATCTACCAATGCGATTTCTCCAGCTACTTGCATAGTAGAGAACGCTGCTGCCATTCCGACCATTCCAACACCTACAACAGTTACTTTACTGCGAAAACGAGACTCGACATTTGATGGAACCACCGGTTTCATCAAGGAATTCATATACGACGACATTTTTTAGAGAAAACAGGTTAACAGGGTTGACAATGCGATTTTGTGCAAGATAAAAGCTGTTGCAGGTGATCAAAAAGAAATATTTTGCAGTCAGACGATGCCAATAATGTACTTTAAACTAATATGTGATGTTTTTGTTATGAGTTAAATATTTACAACAATAATGGAAAAGTGGAAACATAATCTACATTTCGAAAGCTTACCTGGAAAGTTGTATTCTAATGGTTGAGTTAAACAACCTCAAAAAAAACCAATCCACTTTCAAACTTTCATTATAAAATGACAATGCTACCTATCTATCTGAGCATTTAAAGTTTCAGTGATGAACAGTGTTGGTTGGATTTGTTAATAGTTTTCGCCATTATTCAAAGTTTTCATCAATGACATCTAGCTTTTACAGTCATTACCATTAGTTATAAACTGTTGTTGAGGTCGACATTGCGTTCTCTCGTGCACTTTGCGCGTTACAGCTGCTATCGTCCTCTGAATTCGGGTGTTTCGTGTATCACATCTCATTCTTTCTCGCCACCGTGATGTATCAATCAACATGTCTTTTGTAAACACAATACATAGGTCAGCAACTTCTTCCTCTTTGTATTATCGGCTCAACCTCACACAATACTGCCGGATAATATAGGATATTCAGGAATCACTGATTCTCCTTCAGGCAACTTCTGTGTTTTACAAATATATTTGTTTCTTAACTCGTATTTGTGTGTTCTGCTGTCTGATATTTTTCACCTAAATATTGGTATGCCGTCCAATTACGACTGTCTCTGCATGATACATGTGGCGGTAGATACATACATTAATTCTGATCCATTAGTTTTAACTAACACATCCTTAACTAATGGCGGCCTGTAAGGCATTCTTACTAGGTCACATTTGGGTACGCCATACTGCGCATCCCTTGAAAGGTATCAGCCGACACATATTAAAACGTTTTGACACATCAAACACCTGCTTTCTGAGTTCTGAAATAACTGGCTTTCGAATCATCCACTAAACGGTGCGGAGAATAAGAGCGTTGTCATGCGCGCAGCATCTGCACCCTCTTTCCAATATCTTTTACAAATGCTTGCCTTGCGCCCGATTATCCCTCTTTCGGCACTGTTCCGGGCGTTTGATAGTGTTAAATGGATGGGTGAGCAGCCATTCGACTGCACTAATTTTAGTCATTTGGCAGTTTGCATGTCCTGTGATTTGAATGAGGACGTTTGTTCAGGAGAAGTAGGGTTTTTGGATAACAGCAGATACCACATTGCCACGCCAGAGATCAGTTAGTTGCATTGTGGAGAATAATACGGAGAGAATTTTAACGCTATTAAGAGTAGGATTTCAGGACTAAGCAAATGATGGGTAATCTAGTTTATCATTTGGTAGTGAAGATTGTGTGAGAGGACCGAAGTGTAGGCAAGGGAGAGGAAACAGAGATAACTGGCAAGATACATTCAGTTTGTGATCGGAGGAGATGGTAGTAATAACGACTAACAAGTCTCGAGGCACGCATCAGGCAGAGCTGGTCCAAGGGAGAGAAGATCATCCGTATTCGAACACTTGAAGATAATTAGAGAGTGGACTGTGATCACTTATACTGGGAGACCATTCCAAGTTGAAAAGACTCTTATTGAGAAGTGTGCTCGAACCTGAGTGTTCGCTCTCTGATGCGCAATTTTCGAGGGTTACCTTGAGGGGAGTGGTGGTGATGTTTCGGTCAGATGTTCACGTTCGGATGATTCGACATGCTTCATATGTTGCACGTCATTATCAGGTCACCTCTGGTTCTCCTGTAACTCAGAGAGAATGATCCCATGAGCTGGTATCTATCTTCGTAAGTTTTATCATTCAACACTATCACTCATTTCGTTACTCGTCTTTGCACCTGATCCAAGAGATTTATGTCTCTTTTAAAAAGATGGGGTGCGATGTCGTTGTGAACCTCCTGGTAGGGATGTGCATTTGTCTTAAACAGCGTTAAGACTAATTCCGTGGAGATGGCATTCACGTGTCTTCGCCGCATCCCTCAATATAGTTTGAGCTGGTTTGGAGGCTTCAAGTTGTTATTCAACCAAAATCGCGCTTTGAGGAGACATTAGGGAGCGGACTTTCGTTGAGGGTGTAAGTCGTTTGCGTCATGTGGGTCAAAATGTACTTGACGTGACAATTCGGCTGGTCTAGTGTTAAATCGCTTTTCACTGCCGAATCCTCAATAGGTGTAAGGTCTCTTTGAAGCTCAATCGAATCCTCTTCACTTCTTATGGACCTCCAGATCTTTGCACTGTCTGTGACGATCAGTGCTGCTGAGCTTACATTGTCTAACAGATCATTAACGAATATCAGGAAGAGAAGTGGACCTAGGATGGTTTCCTGTGCATTTCTCGAAAATGGGACTCGCAAACTTGTGTGCGCTCTACTTACCTTGGTACGAAACTGAGTCAAGATAGGAGTGGTTCAGTGAAGCCAATTTCCGCAACCTTTGCGATTAGGGTACAGTTTCGAAAGCATTTTCAAAGTGATCAAGGATTATGTGCACGAGTATTTTTAGGTCGCAGCAGGTTGTTCAGCCGTCCCATGATATGAAAAGATTGGATGCGCATGACCTACATTTCCGAAACCCGTGTTCAGCTTCATTGAGGATTTCGTTCTTATCCTCGCAACTGGTCATTCACCAGCCTTTCTATTAACTTTGCTAGTATTGGTAGTAATGCGACTGGTTTGAAGCAGTCTTGTTTTTTCCTATTCCCTTCTTTTAAGACTAGATAGCGAGTAGCTAGTTTCCATTCACCTGGGAGTTGTTGTGACTGTAGTGAATGCCTGAACAAGTCACATATCGGTGGACTGTAGGCTTCTGTACACTGCTTCAAGACTATGGGATGTATATTGTCGCAAGTGCAGGTCTTGTAGTTTACTGAGTGATAAGTCAGGATTAAGTTTAATATTTCCTAGCCATCAGGTGGTGCTGGGTTCAGGTTGTACCATGAATTTGTAGGTACTTGGACTGTCCAGTATGTGAAGCTGTTGTTGATGATCACAGACGTTTCTAGGTTGATAATAAATACGCCATTTGCACCTTCAGGGGCCCAAACACCCTTATTCGTTGCAGTTTGGAATGGCTACCCAGCCAAGGTGATCACGGTGTTCCCTGTAAATATCTTCAGGAATAGATAGAGATTTATCCTCTGTAGATTTTCTGCTCGTGCAATGGCGATGTTATTATCTTTGTATATTGTGCCGTGTGTTTTGATTTGGGTCAACTGTCGTTAGTGTGCGCTTATATTTGCCTCCATGTTGCTGTCTCACAGATCTAGGTTCGCTTTCTCAACACCTAATAGGACTAATGAGAGATCGCTCCTCATGTTATATGAGGCCTGAAGCATTTCAGTTAGGTCTTCTCGATTCCTGAATTCCACAGCCTTCAGACGTGAAGACTTAATAGTCATGAGGTGTGATAGACGGTGCTGAGGAAATGCTAGTTGTCATGGTGGTGTGAAGGGCCAGGCTTTATGATAGCCACCGCCGCTGTTGCACGTCATGCGCGGTGCTTTGATCAACCAGTTCAAGTACACCATGAACTACCGTACTGGTTCGCCGTTGTGTACCCTGTGGTTCCTTGGCTGTTGCTTGTACTGGTCACGGCTTGTCGTGCCTGACTCGGATCAGGGAAGAAAGTTTAGAAGAGGGTCTCTGGGATGTGAGTAGGATTTCTTCGGGTAATTGTTCCAAGTCTTCTTAGCGACATTCTGATCCTTGAAAAGACGGTATAGTTTGACCGAGGTACTGTTCATTCCTGATAATGTGCATTACTTGTCCAACTGTGCTTCA